>PVIC010018804.1:0-31282 GCA_004025085.1 Thryonomys swinderianus
CTGAGCTCACTATGTAGCCTAGGCAAGCCTCGAACTCAGCAATCCTCCTGTCTCTGCCTCCCGAGTGCTGGGATGACGGGCATGAGCCACCACGCCCGGCCTGGGTGGATATTGATGGTTCCTTTTTAAGAGGTTAATCATACTCATGATCATTGGATCATGCACCATGGCCTTGGAGCTGCAGATTTTAGCACCTGGATTTTGTGTAAACCCAAATTTTCAAACCTTCCTAATTGTTCTTTCATCTTGCATAATCAGTAATCTTTACAAATTACAAGTGCAACCACCCTATTTTCGTTACTGAGAAATCATATCCTTTCATCTTCTTTCAAGTAGCTTCTATGACATCAACACTTTTTTGTTTAGCTTTGGTATTTTATTTTGTTATTTTGTTTTTGCTACAGGGTCCAACAAACTGAGGACCTCACTCTTGACAGGCAGGGCTCTGTCACTGAGCTAAATCTTTAGCCTAGTTTCTGTTTTTAACAATGCTTCTTACATGTAATTTGCATAGAATAAATTGACCCAAGAATCTGACCTTTGAAGATCTTTAAAGTGTTTCTGGAGCTGTGTAGTCAACAAATCAATCCAAGAACATTTCTCACTTCCCATTCTCATTACCATGCTTTTTTGTATCTTTTCAATATGCTTCTCATTCAAAATGTGTCCTCTGATAGTGTTTTTCTTTTCCATTTACAGTAAGATTTTCCAGGTCTATCTATATTGAAGGATGTGTAAGCACTTCATTTCATTTTATTGCCAAATATTACTCTTTATGGGACATTGCCTGGTATTTTCTTAGACATATTACTGATAAATACTTCCATATTTGGACTATGTTTCCCATAGAGCAGTGACTGGATATTTCCATTGCTTCCCATTTTGGGCTTTATTAGCATAGCTGTTATGAGCATACAAGCTTTTGTGTGGACATACATCCTAATCTGAACAAATGCACAGGCACCCGCCATAAAGGGGCTGTGTTTGGTTTATTGTATTGTTGTCTTCATGAAATTTAAAGTAAATCTTGTGCAGGAACTATCACATTTTATTTTGCTATCAACCTTAAAATTTATCACCATTGTAGTACATGGTTTATCATTAATACTCCCCTTTCAGATTAGAAATTAATATTTACAAGGCACCATTCCTCACCTCTGTAGATGATGTTAGGGTTTTTGTCATTTACAGTATATTAGACCTGGGTGAGTTAGACCTAGGTGTGTGCTCCTTAATTTTTTCTCTTTCAAATGAGAATGATATTAGGTCCAATGTGATAGTGGATTTATTAGGATGAATTGAACTGTTTAAGGTACAGAATGATGTTTAGCAAGTGCCATTTTTTGTATACATTAACTTTTATAATTATATTCATAGTTATTGTAATGAACTATTTTTCAACAAATTTTGATGGTGTATTTAAAGCAAAGAAAATGACACTGGGACTTAGTGAAAAGATGGCTGTGCATAATTTTTTCAGAACCCTTCTTGCATTTAATACCTTTTATTGTACTGTTTACACTGCTTGCAGGAAGGGTAATTGTACAAGAGTTCAGCTCATGAGATCAAAAAAAAAAAGAAAATTAGGAAACTGGGAACGAGCCCCAGCTCAGAGAACAGAGCATTCATGTTAATAGTAAATAGAAAAGTCTTATGAGGAGGGAGGACAAACTTTCTATTTAATATTCTTGGTAAGTCTGTAGTTTTGTGCTGACTGCAATCAACACAGTATTAATGCAATTTTGAAGTTATTTGGAAAATTTAATGGTAATAAGCTCTGAAGAATGTCTGTTTTTCTGTTTATACATTTAGCAGTTGATCTTTTGTTGGAAGCCATTTACATAATTTGGGGGAAATTATTCACAATTAAATTATAATTAAGGCTGTCTAAAGCCCCAGGTCTTCTTGCCTTTGGGCCAGCAACAACCTGTGGAACTATAACTCTGTTTTGCCTCTGGCTACAGCTGAATCCTCAAGGATCTATGATTCTGTGACACTCAAGGGCAAGATTGCATTAGTTGAAACATCTTTGTTCTTTGAGAACTGAGTGGTAAGACAAAAGGAGAAAGGTTTCACCTGGGGAGGGGCAAATTCCTTATTGGTTTAACTCCTCTCAGCTACTGTTGTCATTGTAGCTTCCTAGTCAAGATGGGTTCCTCACCAATGCATAACTCAGGTCCTGAAATCATGGGATGATTGTCCCCACCCTCTGAGACAGCCATACTCCCTATGAACCTAGTGAATGGTGGCCAGGTAGCTTGGGGTGGTTTTGCCTTTGCCTGCTTAGAGGAACTAACCTCCTGGACCCTCACGTACTATGAAATCACTGTGAAATGTCTCTAATGTCTTTTGTTCGTTAGCTCTCCCATGCCCCTTTCTAGACAGTGGAAGGATGCATTGTTGTCTGGTATTTGTCTTTATCTGTAGCTATTTGAAGTTGAGTGTGACATTCTTCGTGATACGATGCTGTTAGGAATGAGCCAAACAATATGTGATGCAGGGGTGTGAATTTGATGCAAATTCACTAAAGTTTTAGTGTGACTGCCTTTGCTTCTGGTTCTGTGCACCAGTCTGTCAGTGTGCGATGTCTGGAGAGCCCACGGACTCACCCTCTCTTCTGGGCTACTGCTGGCTGCTCAGAGTGTTTCCAAACACCCTACGGGTCATGTGCTAGGGGATCACTCCTTGGGCTGGCGATTTAGCTCGAGGATACCGTGCCTACTTTGGAAGCACAAAGACCCAAATTCAGTCCCCAGTACCACACACACACACACACACACACACACACACACACACACAGAAATCACTCCCCAACTCTGCTTCTTCCAACTCTTGTTTCTCAGGGAACAGCCCTCTGACTACCTCAGGGCTCCTTTACTCATGTCTAAAACAGACTGTGGGGTTCCTGTGTGGTATAATTCATTTGCTTATAATTCACAATTAATATTTGTATTCAGTGTTTAATGTCGTTAGGATAGACCCTTTCTTAGATTCTTCAATTCTTTGTCCTCTGTGGCTGTTTATTATATAAGTAACCTGAAACCCCATACAATTGTTCAATGACTCACAAAATTCATGTTTTTGTCAAAAGGCTAACATGCTCAATAATTTTTGAAATGTGTGGGGATAGAATATGAAAAAAGGGAAAGAGGGAATATTGGTCACCTCAATTACATAGTGATCTGCTGTAAGATTTTAAATTTGGCTATGAATAATCAGATAAGATCACCACAATAAACTCATGATGGTTTGTATAATACAATTGTGCTATGATTAACATTGTCAGATTAAGCTAAAACTAAACACAACGAAGTAGTTATGCATATTTAGTGAAGGCATTTTTGGAAGGAGGGTAAACTTTAAGAATAATTTCATATACAATGAGATGCTATTCAAATATGCAGTTTTTAGAATGACCTACAAAGTCAAAGAATATAATATAAATCAAATTTCAGACAGTGAATTTCTGTGAAGGGTAGGAATAATAATGTACAGTGTGACACTTCACTTTCTAATAATTTTACTTAGTTCAGTGGTGGAACCTAGAAACAGTGAATAGACAGCCAAAATCCACCTTAACCTGTTTTAATCAAAATATCTGACACTCAAAGTTAAAGAAGGGGAGGTTTCTTTCCATTTCCAAAAATGAAGTGAATGACTTATTTCTTACTATTTCAACTATTACTATTACTTAAGCAGCACTGGAGGCTTCAGAGATGTGTTAGTTTTCCCATTGCTGGGGCCCACCAACTAACACACAGGATTTAAAGAAAGCAGTGGTTTACTTGGCTGGTGTTTGGAGAGATTTCAGACTCTGAGCTGGAACCAAGTTACTCCCAGAGGCATTAGCATTGAGAGGCTGCAGATATGAGGGGCTCAGTCAGTGGTGGCCGAAGGGCCGGGAAGGGGACAGCGCCAGAGACACAGAGCTGTGGGCCACTTACAGCGCCGAGGTCACACCCCCATGAGGCCCCCATGCTCACCCAGAAGTGGGCTTTCCTACCCCAAATCCCAAGGGAATCAAACTAGAAATCTTAACTGAACAGACTGTATGTTTGGTGTATAAACCTGATTAAGTGTGGCTTTTTGGATGTTTTCTGAGTCTTTTTTTCTTTTACTTTTTAGAATCATTTTCCTGATAATAAACTATGAGGAGCTTAATAAGATTGGAGTATATGATAACTTAGATTAGAGTATATAATAAATTTGTACATGAACTCAACAAGACAAAAATGATTTCTTCATGATTAGTATTATTATGTATATCTAAAATGTACCAGTAAATGTGTTATTAAAAAATGTAGGGCTGAATATTTAGCTCAGTGGTTCCAGCGCCTGTCTTGCAAGCATAAGGTCCTGAGTTTGATCCCCAGTAACCACATACTATGCTGGACATGGTGACTCACGACCACCAGCCATCAATACCACATACCACAGTGCCGGGCGTAGTGGCTCACGCCTGTAATCCCAGCACTCAGGAGGCAGAGGCAGGAGGATTGCTGAGTTCCAGGTTTGCCTGGGCTACATAATGAGCTCAGGGCCAGTCTGAACTGCAAAGAGAGACCCTGTCTCAAAAAATAAATAAATAAATAAATAAATAAATAAATAAATAAATAAATAAATAATAACCGGGCGTGGTGGCTTTTGCCTGTAATCCCAGCACTCGGGAAGCAGAGGCAGGAGGATTGCTGAGTTTGAGGCTTGCCTGGGCTACATAGTGAGCTCAGGGCCAGCCTGAACTACAAAGCGAGACCCTGTCTCAAAAAAAATAAGAAAATAAATTTTAAAAATGTAGAAATAATGCCCTCAATCAAATTTGAATCATAGCTTGAAATAATCCTCTGATATGTATAAAAGTAATGACAGTAAACATGTACTAAAATTTTATGACACAATGTCTGCACATGTATTGACATTTATTTGAATTTCAGTTACATAGAAAATTAATCAACTGTTTTATGTGATAATATTTTCCTACACAGATTGTAGCATACAGTATTTTATTTAGGAACTAAAACCTCAGATATCAAAAATGATCGATTCAAAAATAGTAAATACATGTCCTTGATTTTCAAAAACCAATCAATTCAGAAACGGTGATTGCATATTCCTGAATTTTCAAAAGCTAACATTTTACTATTTTTTCCAGATATATGATGTAGAATTTAATAAATAAACTGTTTTTGTTCCTATGTGACTGCTGTAGAGTTGTTTAAGTAATTGAATGGGACAATTTGTACTAATTAAGCTGGAGGGAAGCACCTCACGAGATGTACGGTATAATCTATACACTCATGGTTTGCACGTGACTTCACAGCATGAACCAATCTTCCTGGAGTAAGTGTCATTTCCTCCTACCAACAATTTAGGGATCACTGTGTTGTTAATGATGTATCTATGATGCATGTGGTACACATTTTGCTTAGTGCTTCTTTCTCACTCAAAAATGAAAACTAAAACTTACCCTTAAAGGTTTCATCTTGATAGATTTTTAAATGAAAATGTGCAATCAAACGCAGCAGCAGTATCATTTTCATTGGAACTGTTAGGCAGAAATGAATAAGCAATGCTGTTAGGTTATGCGTGCAAGCGATAAAATTGGAACGGAACAAAATCCCTGCCAAAAACAAGAACTTTTTAGAAAGTAAACAGCAGACTCAGTAGAAATGGATGAGAAAATGTGTGTCAAATGTCTGCCTGTCACTGCCCCAGGAAACAGATGAGGAGGTAAAATGGATAAAACTTAAAGTCAGTAAGGGGGGAAAAAAATGAATGTGGGTTGAGTTTAATTTCATGTACATGTGTGTTTGATAAGTGTCATAAGTTTGGCCATCATTTTGCACAAGCAAGCATAAATCTTTCTTTTTCCTGAATCGGTGTGAACAGAGCCCCGATGGCCGTATTGAAGTCAAAGCGCAGCGTGGAAGCTCCGCCCTGCACATTAAAGACGCCAAGTTGACAGACTCAGGCAGATACGACTGCGAAGCTGCGAGTAGAATTGGAGGGCACCAGAAGAGCATGTACCTTGATATTGAATGTAAGTTCTTTCAATTCCTGTATTTTTTTTCTCTGCCTTGAAAAAGGGAATTAAAAAAATGTATACATACTTCATATCTCACTATTTAAACATGGCATTAGAAAGATTGTAGCTATTTAAGATCAACAATTACATAGAGTGGATATAATGAGACATTTCACAGTGACTTGTAACTTTTTTTTTTGCAATAATTCTCCATAAACACATCATCAGCTAGACTTTAGTTGAAGTATGTTTTCTAATAACATAACATGGTTCTGTGCCTGAAATTACCCAGTGGCTATTTTCATTCCATGTTCAGGATGTTTAGATGAATCATTTTACAAATTTATAAGGAATAAAATACTGTTGCAAATAGGTTGTAATATACCTGTACTTATATTCAATTGTGTGTATTGTCTACTGAGAAAATATTACAAGGAATCTTGTTAAAATACTTTTTTTTACAATTTTCCCAAACTATAGGCCATAAGAAAAGAAGAAGCTTAAACATAAACTTAAGTTATTTTGTTTGACATGTCAAAATAATTTGATAAATACATTCTTCTAAAAAGAAGAAATTTAATATCATTCTCAATACATATTTATGAACCATCAAAGGAGAAGGTTGGAGGCTCTCTGATGCTTGGAGAAACATAGCCCTTAATGGGAAAGCATGACACAGTTGGTTGACGAAACATTTTGAGTAGAACATTTCTATTAATACTGATCAGAAGCAATGGCAACCATGAAGGAAAATACATTTGCTGTTAAGAATGTCTTTAGAAATAAAATATTTTATCAAGAACTGACAAATAAACTATATTATTTTACATACTTGTAGTCTGTCTACTTTTGAGAAAGTCATTTTATTGCTATCACAAGTCCTGAAATGCAAATAAAAGCCTTGATATTATGAAGAATGCACAGCAGAGGAAGTAATTCTAATAACTTACTAAAAAACCACTGTTCTTTCCTTGACAGTTTTGTTATTTTCACCTTATTGTAATATATTTCTTTTAGACTTCAACAACATTGTAGGTAAACTGGAAGCATTTCTCAAATATCCAACACATTCATTTACATTTTATAATTTGAAATTGCCTATTTGAAATAAATTTTCATTTGTGATCTTTTTACTTTTCTATAGTGTAAGTCATGTGAACAAAAACTTAAGGAGCCAGTATTACAAAGCACCCAACTGTCGTGAAGAGAAATCTGTTAGGGTACCCCATCAAAGCAATAACATTCAACATATTCTCTTAAGGAAACTATATCCTTTGAATTTTAATATAATTTGCATATAATGAATATGTCATATTAATGGTACATAGCACTATTTCTATTTCTAAAGCAAGAATGACTCATGCATACCAGGGTAACACTGGAATATTAGGCCCAGGGAATAGCTATTCCTAGAATTGGTGCTTTGTTATAATGTTAGGATTCGTAAAAATTTAGATCAATGCTCAATATCTCTTCAAGTTCCAGAGTAACAAGTGGCAGAAATATACAGAAGATGTGAAATGGCAAAATATAATGACATGAGGTGATTTAGTTCTCATGGAATTCAGCTGTAAAAAGATATTAAGATTTTTAAATGATTGTATATTGCAGTGTGAACTATTTTCTCTTGTAATCTTTTAAGACCATAAGAATTTAATACAGAAAAAGTACTTAAGCACTCTGCAACAGAACTCCAACCCTCTTCCTCCTGTCTAAAAATTTTCACTCTTAGATCAACATTACCCGCTTTAGCCCTCTACACACCTCCCCCATTTCTCGGGCTTTGTGAGATTCTGCATACCCTTGAGATCAATCATACTCTTTCATCTTTCTGTGCCTGGCTTATTTTCATCGTGTAATGTCCTCCTAACTCATCCACGTTGTTGCAAATGACAGGATTTACCCCCTCATGTAGCTGAAGACATTTTCATTATATATGAACATTTATATGAACATTTTCTATGAACTTTTAGATTTTCTTTACAATCTTGAATATTGTGAATCAGGCTTCAATGAACATGAAGAAACAAATTATATCTGGGATGCATTAATTTCATCTGTTTTAGGTTTATATCTAACAAAAAAACTATGGAATCATGATAGGTCTATTTTTTGATGACTCTACATACAATTTCATACTGGCTGCATTTCCTTTTCCACCAATGACCTTCCAAGTCCCCTTCCTTTCATCTTCTCGCTAGAAATCCCTCCAGATGATGAGTTTGCTGAATGTTCTTCCGCGTGTGCTGAATAGCTGAATGTCTCCTTTTGAGAAAAGTTTCCTTAAGTTGATTTCTATTTTTAAATCATTCTGTTTCCTTGTTACTTGGTACCTTATATATTTTAGATAAGAACCTTATTAAATATATGATTTGCAAAATACTTAATTCATTCTGAGTTGTCAGTGTCGCCTTCCTTCAGTAAAACATGGATTAATATACATAAATACGCCTCAGTAAGTTATACTAAATCTTTTATTGTATCATGTAGATATAATACATTATTTTCAGTATCTGCTTACTGTTTCATAATTTCCAATATTAAATATCATGACAAATTTGTGGGACACTTTCATATAATGTGGATATACATACTTTCATTTCTCTGGAATGCACAATTTTCTTTGGATTCTTAAAGCAAAATTTAAAAATTAAAAATGTAATTTTGTTGAATTTCAATTTATCCAATACAACAAATTAAACTTTTATATGTCATATTGTCTGTGCTCTAGATAAGATATAATTGTAAACTAATTCATGTCTTGGAGATTTATATCTTTGTTTTCAAATTTCCATGAATTTATGTTTCATCTTAAGGTCTAAAATGAATTTTGAGTTCATTTTTGGAGTCTTCTACTCAATAAAACACCATTTAAATTATTCCATTTTCTAAGAGTTTGCCAAGCTTGTTCATTCTTTCGAAGTATAACTTCTAGTTTTGTAATTTATATTCTGTAGAACTTATTTCTTCTTGTTTGAAGATTCCCGTTTAATCACTACTTACACACATACATGCACACACATAGACACACATCAATCTGTTCTTTGCTTCTAAATTCCTAAAGAGGAATCTTGAGTAATTTATTTTAGATATTTCTTGTATTCCAATAACCAATCCAAAATTCACAGTTTCTAGCAAATAGTGCTTTAACTCCATTACACAAAGTATGATACATTTCATGTTTGTTCTCCTGTGAGTCCCCTTTATCAAGTGATTTTCTTATTATTATTGTACATATTAAACGTACATTCTCTGAGAATCTCATCCAAAATTATAATATTTGCTTTAAATAATTACAAATACTTTTAAGAACTGAAAAGAAACACTTCATTTGTTCATTTACATAGCATTTGTTTCACTTTTTAATTATCTTGGAAGTTCTAATTTTTTCTAACTTCTAAATAAAGTTTTTCCTCATTTCTTGTACAGCATATATGATTCCACTGGTTCATTAAATTTGTCCCCTTTTAAAGGATCAGTACCCTTATGCCCCATTCCTTTATTTTTTTTTTAAGGGGCTGAGTGATGTTTTCAATTTTGTTTCTTTTGTTTCTATCAGTAATAATTCTGAATTAATATTTTCTTAAAGATGTGGTTCAACTGTCTTCTGTCTCAGATTTTAAAGAGAAATCTGCATAGTTTGCACTGTTGTTTGTTTGTTTGTTTGTTTGTTTCATACAGAGTTTCACTATGTAGTTCAGGCTGGCCTTGAATTCACTATGTAGCCCAGGCTCCCCTCGAACTCACAGCAGTCTCCTGCCTCTGCCTCCTGAGTGCTGGGATTACAGGCATGAGCCACCATGCCTGGCACTGTGGTATGTGGTACTGACGATTGAACTTGAAACCTTATACTTGGAAGGTCGATGCCAGAACCACTGAGCTAAATCCCTGGCCTAGTTGATATTTTTGGTCATTATTTCTTCAAAAAATATTTTATTTTCTGTCCACTGTTTTCATTGCTGCAAATTTAGTGAAACATGTGTAATGCTTTGAAACTGTCTCACATGCACTTGAGATACTTTTCACGTTTGTGTTTCACCATGCTTCAAATTAGGTAATTTCTCCTTTGAGTTAAATTGGCCTTTTACTCCATAACACTTTTTTACAGTTTGGCATGACATTGTGTGTGATTCTGTATCAGAATTTTTAAATATACAATTTTAATTGTG
Organism: Thryonomys swinderianus; assembly: GCA_004025085.1. Lineage (NCBI taxonomy): Eukaryota > Metazoa > Chordata > Mammalia > Rodentia > Thryonomyidae > Thryonomys > Thryonomys swinderianus. The sequence goes on from PVIC010018804.1 coordinate 10,192, forward strand.
ATCTGTTTTACAACTATGCACTGTTTCTCAATTTTCAATCATTGTATTTTTTGCTTTACCCAGTGAAAAGAGTATTTGAAAATATATCTGCTCTAGAAGTACTTAGTGTGAGATAGTAAACATTTGTGTAATTTAGGATTAACATCTTTTCTTTTTAGAATTGTTTGTACTCTTCTGGCTCACTGAATTTTTTAAGAAAAGCTGAGTTAATACTGGATATCATGGATATTTCATTTTGACAATTTTGGGTCATTTGATAAGTATCTGGATAGTGTTTTTCTTAAGGGCATGATTACTCCAAACTTCTGTGTTACTTCCTGCTAGCGATTCACATGTCAATGTAATGCTCAGAGCTGCTGCAGTGCTAGAATTGAGTCTGTCCAGGACCCGCAACCTGAGATTAGAATGGTTTACACACGTATTTACTCCTCAGACTCCTTGACTATCTTTGTGATATGCAGACTCCTTTCCAAAATACCTCTGCCCTTTTGGACATAATTTTATAGATGCCAAGAACATTCTGAAATTTCTCACCCAGAATTTACACTTTCAACAAAAACATGAAGAAAAAACAATGGTAATGAACTTATATTTTGTTTCACAATCTCCCCGGTTTTTTTTCCCCCAAAATAGTTAGAGAATTATATTCTTAAATTTTATTGTATTTTCTGGAGTTTTATGTTAAAAGAAATGGAGATGAGTTTTCAAAATTAAGCTGCCATGAGGTAAACAGAATCTCCTTATTTCCTACACCTTTTTTTTTTATTTTTAAAGATTGAAAGTAATCAATGAACCTGGTTTCTACAATAAAAATGTACAGCTTTGGGCCGGAGATTTAGCTCAGTTTCCCGCGCCTGACTCGCAAGCTCAAGGTCCTGAGTTCAATCCCCGGTAACCACATACAATGCTGGGTGTGGTGACTCACGCCCACCAACAATCAATACTGCACACCACAGTGCCCGGCGTGGTGGCTCACGCCTGTCATCCCAGCACTCGGGAGGCAGAGACCAGAGGATTGCTGAGTTCGCAGCGGCTTGCCTGGGCACCATAGTGAGCTCAGGGCCAGCCTGAACTACAAAGCGAGACCCTGTCTCAAAAAACAAAAAAAAAATTAATCATTTCTACAGTCAAGTGAAATGATTATATTGTGAGTCAAATGATAAATAATATATTTAAGCTAATTCCTCTTTTTTTTTTTTTTGAGACAGGGTCTCGCTTTGTAGTTCAGGCTGGCACTTGAGCTCACTATTAGTCCAGGCAAGCCTCAAACTCAGCAATCCTCCTGTCTCTGCCTCCCAAGTGCTGGGATTACAGGCATGTGCCACCACGCCCAGCACTAATTCCTCTTATTAGCTTGCATAGAGGAATCTTTAAATATGTGGTACAAGCTAATCCAAGTCTCTGGTTGTCCAAATTGTTCTTTTATTAATCAAGAATGTTGTAGAATTTCTTCATGTACCTTAGTCAGTGAAGTAGATTTTCTCACAATAAATTCACTCATGAATTTTAGGATTGACAACAAATTTATTGCATGCCTACATTACATTTTCAAACTTTTGCTCTATTCAGCAATATTTTACACTAACTCCAGTATTGTGTTGACTTTCCTATATATTGTGAACCACTTCATTATTATATATAATAAAATTATTACTGTGAAATGGTCAGTTATCATATTTTTAAAACTAAATAATATAATATTCAAAATGAATAAATGTGGTGTTTGAAAATTCACTATGAAAAGTCTACATAAGAATGTTAGGGTAGAATGATGTGATTATTTGTTTTAGTATTAATTGCTAAAGTTATAATTTTACTCTTGAAGAAATAGAAAAAAAATTCTAAGATATATTCCATATTTAGTGTAATTGGTGGTATTTATTTAAGAAAATATTTTGAGTAAATAACTGTGACCATGACTTAAAGTTCAGCCTGATTTTTTTTCAGTTGTCTCCCTGGTAACTCAGAAAGTGTAGCTGCTTTGTGAGTTTCTAACCTGAAACATCTTTTAAAACACAAAGAGTTTCACATTATAATGAAACAAGTATGGTTGGCTCAGACCCTGTCACAAACTTTATTCTCAGTAATGGATCCCTTGTTTGTCTTGTGCAAGATACTATATTTAGAAAGGATAATGTAACATAATGTAAAGATAATGGATATATCAGTACCATATTTTGAAAGAACATGAAAACCATCATTATAATTAAATAATTACATATCAGAAATACCTGAAATGTTTTGTGACACATCTCTGTCATCAGAAACATTTCAGTGCTATGCAAATTAGACAGCCCTTATACAGTGTCATAAAAATTTACCATCTGTTTCTTTGCCACCTGAACAAAATACCTATAAAGAAACATTGCTGAAGGACGGGGATTTAGCTCAAGTGGTATCATGCCTACTCTGGAAGCAGAAGGACTCAAGTTTGATCCCCAGTACCATAAATAAATAAATAAATAAATAAATAAATAAATAAATAAATAAATGATTGAAAAAAGAAAGAAACATTGCTGAGAGCAAGTGTAAAGGAATCAAACAATGTAAAATTTGATGCCAGCCTCATTTACTGCATTAGGACTAAAGTTAAGGTATGAAAAGATTAAACCTTTTTGTGCTCAAACCCTCTTTTTGTATTTCAGCATAAACGGATTCCTTGGCACGCTGCCAGTTCATTTCCCGTGTTTCCAAGGTGCTAACTTATTAAGAAGCAAGAGCTGAGTTAAAGTTCCAATTTAGAAAACAAAGGAGATAACAAGCATGTGATAGGAGATTTAATGCAATAAGCACAGATTACATAGTACTTTCGACTACAATTAGAATATCATTATGTTTTTGACTAGGTAGTTATTACATATTAACTATTAATTAGACTTAATTATTTTATGTAATACATGTAATTTAATAGTTACAAGGTAACATGTTGAGAGATACCAAATTTTTCATTTATAGCTCTTTTTTTTTCATTGAGCTTGTTGCACCTGGTTTTTAATTCATATAACACGGTAACAATTTGTCAGTGAACTCTTTCCTGTATTGTCAAGGAGGCAGCGAGTCATATCAGGTGCATTCTAAGAGTGTGAGAACAACCAGTAATATCATTACATAGAATTGTGATACTCCTAAATTTACAAGGAGTCCCTTGAATTAATATGTGAGCTTTCTCAACAATTATTACTTAATATTTTTTTTACGTTCTATTGGTATAACTGAGTCTAGTTGCCTGAATAGCTGCAGGTGCAGGATGAAGTTGATAAGAAGTAAACATGGAAGAAAATTACTTCAGTCAATGTTTAGGAATTAGAAAAAATTCTTGGTTGTGGCAGACTGAGTTGTGATTATATAGCAAGTATTAGTGAGACTAAATTTTTTTATCCAATAATTTTAACTTAATAGATACAAAGTAACCATGCAAGTTAAGATACTGAAATTTTTTATTAATTTTTATCTTTATTGGTGTGTTGTATATACACATCAGGATCACCCTCAATATTAGGAATTTGTACCAGTATATGACACAGTTTAATTCTCATTTTATTCCATTCCCTACCCACCCCATCACCCCCCACCCCTTAAATACATAACCTTTGTTTCCTTTTTTTAAATTACCATCACATTTTTCTTTACCCCTCATTACTCCTCCACCACATTTACCTTTGAATATTTTCTATTTCTCAATATCTATCATATATTCTAGAACTCATTATCATCTTCAGTTTCTCCTACCAGAGAACATATACGATACTGAATGTTTTATTTAGATTTTTTTCCAGTTTGCTGTACCTGATTTTAATTCATTTAAAACAGAATAACTTTCTGTATCTACAGTGCAAACCTTTGACATTGAGCATGACACATATAAACTATTTAACTTTTTTTTTTTTTTGAGACAGGGTCTCACTTTGTAGTTCAGGCTAGCTCTGAGCTCACTATGTAGCCCAGGCAAGCCTGGAACTCAGCAATCCTCCTGTCTCTGCCTCCCGAGTGCTGGGATTACAGGCTTGAGCCACCACGCCCGGCACTGTGGTATGTGGTATTGATGGCTGGTGGGCGTGAGTCTCCACACCCAGCATTGTATGTGGTTACCGGGGATCGAACTCAGGGCCTTGCACTTGCGAGGCAGGCGCCGGAACCACTGAGCTAACCCTCCAGCCCCAGACACAGATTAATTTTAAGGCATTTCCCTAATAATACTTTTTCAGTTTCACTAAGTAACTGGAGAGTACATTTTTCCATGTGTAAAGCGAATGGGACAACATGAAAGCCAAAATCAGGGAAAGGTCAGGGAAAGTTACAGTTAAGAGACAAAGTTAACCTGAGGGGAGTTAACCTCACAGACAGAGACCAGTCCCAGTTCATGTAGACCTTTGTTAGTCATCATGATAGTTGGAATAGAATCGCTACGAATAGGACATTTACAAGGCTCTACCTGGATAGAAACATCCTAAAGTAGAAGCTGTTTGATCAGCAAGCTAGTAAGAAGCTTTTAAAATCGGTAGAGTTATGATTTAGACAAAGGATGTAAGAGTCGCTTTCCAGAGAATCGAAAAGCATTCCTATATGTTGCGTGTTGATGGTGAGGAATGGATGGAAAAGCTTTAAAGCTACATCAGCCTGTGTCTTGGTTGAAATGTGAGGGGTCCCCATACATTGAAAGCTGGACTCCAGTGCAGCAGTGTGCAGAAATGAGGCCACACGGGATTGCACAGTGAAGGTGCCAACCCCATCTCAGATCAGCCACTGATGAGTGGTTGGGTGAATGGGCCCCGGAAGTTGAGTCGGGGCAGAGGAAGGGCGGCCCTGGAGATTGGCCCTTAAAGGCTGTATTTGGGGCTTAGCACCTTCCTCTGACACTGACCTCTGCCTCCTGGCACCCTGGGGTGAGAAGCTTTTCTCTGCTGTGCTCTTTTCCTGTGACATTCTCCTTTTTCTCGGCCCCAAATAGAGCCAGCCAACTGTAGAGTAAAACCAGGAAATGTTATATGAAATAATTTTTCTTCCTTTAAGTTGTTCTCAGGTATTTCATTATAGCAATGGGAAGCTGAATAATGTACCCCAATGTACACTCAGATAAGCTGTTATTATATGAAATTACGAGAATCTAATATTAAGGAAATTAATTTAATATATGTACTTCATAGAGTACTATAGCTGGAAGAGGGGAAGTTCGCAGTGGTGTGCAGACCTTTTGGAGAATGTGTAACAAATAGTTGATATAATCCTACATATTATGATACAAGAACAATGCATATTATAGCTCAGTGTAATTCTAAAACACTTCCATTTATCTTTCTTGGGATTTTTAAATAATTTTCCAAAGAAATTATTTTCAATTTTATTCAGGACATAAATAGCAAAGTTTGAATGGTGGATTGTCTGATACTATTTTTCATGGTCTACTGAAAATTTAGGCCAAACAATCGTATATTTCAGATCCCAGAACACATAGTATGCTTTGTTGTCAGCATTAGCTTGTTCTTGTGCAGGCAAATATCAGGTGCAGTTCAGCATGCTGAAAGAAATAAGATTTTCCTCAGGTTGCATTTCACAACCACAAACAAACCACATTCAGAAGGAGGTGTTGACACTGCTGCAGAAATGACAAGAAAAGTGAACCATTTACAATAAGCAAACAACCAAGTAAACTAATTTCATATAGTGACAGAATGTATTACAGAAAACTGGCTGTAACTTCATCTCTATGACTCGGGAGAAAGAAAAACAGAAGACAGGAAGGGCTTTATCAAAACAGGTCTAACTCAATAACAAGTCTCAAGGAAAGTGTGTACGTTCCTTTGAGGGGGACAGAGATGGCAGGGGAAGGGTTGGACCTAGAATAAATTTACTGTGAATACATTGCTGTGGAAAATAACAGATTTTGGACAAGAAGTTACTTTTTTTTCAGACAGGGTCTTGCTTTGTAGTTCAGGCTGGCCCTGAGCTCACTATGGAGCCCAGGCAAGCCTCGAACTCAGCAATCCTCCTGTCTCTGCCTCCCAAGTGCTGGGATGACAGGCGTGAGCCACCATGCCCGGCAATATCAGTGACTTTTTATGACGCTGATAACTTCAAAAAAGAAGTTATGAATTAATGTTAATGTTATGAATTATAAGTAGATGGCCTCCTGAAAGTCCTATGTGATCATTTACGTTCCTGGATAGAAAAATCATTTCACTATTCCAGCACAACTTACTGACTGTATAGTTGCCATTTAATTAAATTGAAATAATTTTCCTTAGGAATATTGTATTGTAAAAATAATTGAGATAAACATAATTCCTTTATTTGTTAAAGTCTGCAAGCATATTAGTCCCTCTTCAGTATTCCCATTCTTATATTGTACAAAATAATGCATACATTTTTATTAACCACATTAGTGCTAAGATGATATGGGAGACTAAAAATAACCAATACTTTTATCATCAATGGCCACTACATTACTTGTTCTCATGTGTGTGATTTTTCAAGAGGCTTTTTATAACAGAAAACAGTGAGCAAGGCCCTCAGTACACTAACATAGCCTTTTTTCAGAAACGTATGTCATTTCTCATGTGGTACAGTGTGTCTTCATGCACAACAGAATTGTTACGTATGTATATTTCTAAAATTCATTCCATACTTATGTGCCTTTTAGAAAGCTTTTCTGTGGGTCAGAGTTTTTGTTAAGTGGTTCTGGCACCTGTCTAGTAAGTGCAAGGTTTCTGGTTTGATCTCCGGTAACCAGATAAAGTGCCAGGCATGGTGCCTCACACACATTATACCAGCACTCGGGAGGCAGAGGCAGGAGGATTGCTGAGTTCAAGGCTTGCCTGGGCTACATAGTGAGCTCAAGGCCAGCCTGAACTACAAAAGGTGAGACCCTGTCTCAAAAAAAAAAAGCTTTTCTAGAGTTTCAGAAATTTGAACATCATGCCTGTCAGTTTAATTCCTTAATGTTATGGATTATAAGTAGATGGCCCCCTGAAAGTCCCATGTGATCATAAACTTTTTTTTAATTGAATTCTTTATTGGTACAATTTATATACATCTCAAAATCACATATAACATTGGGAAATTTGTACCAGTATATGCCACAAGTTAATTCTCATTTTTACCCATATCCCTACCCACTCCCCCCTCCTCCCCCCTTTATACATGCTCTTTTATTTATTCCTTCCCCTCATCACATTCCCACACCAAGTTTCCTATAGAAATATTCCACTCTGTAAAAGCTGTCCTACTTTCTAGAACTCATTTGCATCTACAGGTGTTCATGCCAAAGAGAAGAGATCATAAACTTTTTTAGAGGTGACTGGATCTAGAGTAGGTGATTCTGGGATTAAGAGTTATGTGATGACTAAGTTAAGCCACTGATTGGTTTGCCATAGTTCTGGGTAGGATTAAGGGTGTCCCATCTATGACCCTAGGCCATGTAGTCTGGATAAGATATAAGAACAGAAATGGGTTTTGTCCTTAGTTGTTGCTTGTAATTAGCTTGTGTAGAGCCTTCCCCCTTCTATCTTTGCCCACTATGAACTGTTTCTTTCCTGTGATGCCCCTCTGCCATTCCAACCTGCCTTGGAGGCAGCTACCTATGAACTGAACCTCTACAAACTATAAGCCAATTAGGCCTTTCCTCCTTTACTTTGGATGTTGCATATTTTGTTTTAGCAGAAAGGAAATAATGAAAACACTTACAAACAAAAGGGTGAAATATAGGAGAGAAAGAAAGAAAGTCAGGAGAAAGAGAGAAATCAAAATCATAAACAGAAATGCAAGATCATACCATTGACAATTACCAGAGAGGAGCCTCAGACACGTTGACAATTCCATACTATTTCCAATGCAACCCTTTCCTTATAATTAACAACAAAATTCTTTTTTCATTTTCATGTGTATATGTTTATATATATGCATATGCATACATAATTCCAGTCTTCTTTATGTGTATATATGTATGACATGTAATGTAATGTTGATACAGGTTTTGTCATTTGTCTACTGGCCTTTTTGTGTCTTCTTTTGAGAAATATCCATGTTGATCATTTTTTTTTGTTTTATATAATTTTATCTTCTTACTGTTGAATGATCACTAGGATTCCATAGTAATACTCATGGCAATCAATAAGACCAATATGGTATTCCACCAGATGCACTTTCAATAATAAAAAGTGTTAAAGATTAAATTTTACATCCTTATGAGATATTTTCTTTGAATTAATTACACAAAAAATACAGTTATTTGGGCCGGGGATTTAGCTGACTGGTTCTGGTGTCTACCTTGCAAGTGTAAGGTCCCAAGTTCAATCTCCAGTAACCACATGCTACAACGACAGGTGTGCTGACTGATGCCCACAGCGATCAGTATCACATACCACAGTGCCAGGCCTGGTGGCTCATGCCTGTCATCCCAGCACTTGGGAGGCAGAGGCAGGATGATTGTTGAGTTCAAGGTTTGCCTGGCCTGCATAGTGAGCTCAGGGCCAGCCTGAACTACAAAATGAGACCCTGTCTGAAAACAAACAAACAAACAAACAAAAAAACAGGTGCTTAATTTCCAGACTGGAATACATTTCCAGTTGAGGTGAATCTCTTACATTTAAACAATGATTAGCATAGAATTGATGTACAATTTTGGAAAATGAACCATTGACATTTGTCCTCCTTAGAATTGCAAATTCGGAATGTATGTGAGAATAGTTTAACCATCTGATTTATTTCATCTACCAACATATTTTCCCTAAATGTTTTTTAACTTGAAAGTTGAAAACAAAGTTCTGTCCTAACAGAACATATAGTATCAAACCTAATGTTTGGGTATGATTTTTGCATACTCTTGATGGAAAAGTAAATTACAAGTGCATTTTACTAGAATATATAATTTTTAAAGTATTTTAAAATCACTTTATTTGAAGATAATAATATAGTTACTTGAAGAGTATTTCTTAGATATCAAATGAAAACTTCAATGTTTTAGTCAAATTTCTATTGAGAGAATTTATTCATCATAACTGAGTGAAAAAGTCATATGAATTCATTAAAATTGATCAAAAAAGAGCTACAGAACACAATTTTGAAATTCATGAAACAAATCTAAATCTACAAAAATAGTGGAATAACTTTCCTACACTGACAATATTTTATTATTAATCAAATTTTAAGATGTTTTATCCTAATGGAAATAAATGAGGAAAAAGATGGATTGTGCACTGGTACAAACTCTCAATGCAGAATGTGATCATACTGTATATAAAATATATACTAATAAAATCAGATTTTAAAAGTTAAAAAACTAAGATATTTTAAATTACAAATTAAAATCTAGAAGATTGATTTCAACATTCTGAAACTGAAAAACAATGGATTAACATGCATGTCTGATCATGCTCTTAATCTTATACCTTACTATTTTAATACTGGCATATCAAGTATACAAAATTTATGGAATATGATCTAACAATTTTCAATAATGCAATCTTTCTCCCAAGTCCCTTTCCATCTTTCTCTCTTAAAGGCAAACAAGCCTCTTCATTTTAATTATCTACCTTGGGGATATCTTATTTTATTGAAGAGATATTATACTATGTCTTAGGAAAATTATAAAAAATGTCTTTAAGATTAATGTAAATATTTTCCAGGGCTATTGTAATAGTGGAAACAGACTGAGCTTCTCTTTAATAGCAGGAAAAATGAAGACAAATGGCCAATAAAAACTGTGTTTATTTGGGGAAGTGGTTCAATAAATGGAAAATTACTAAGGGGAACTTGATTAAGCTTCAAGGGTAACAGCATTAGTGATGAAATGTGTTAGTGGAACTCTTGCTATATAGGAAAGGCAAAGAGCTATACTACAGTGGGAGTGGATAAGAAACATGGTCACAAACCAGGGGTAATCAAGAATGAGAGAGACCCTGTGCATTGTATTTAGCAGGATTCTTCCTTAGAGGACAAAGCCAATGCCAAGGCCTACTTAAAAAATTAGTTTAGAGAAGCACTTACTCAAGAGAATGTCTCTGTTACTTCTCTGGATTATCACAGAAGCTGATATTTTTCAAAAGAAGTCTTCCTTCACATCTAATGATTTTTATATTTCCCTCATCAATAATCAAATATTCAAATTTGTCTCATGTATTCTTTTTTACTCTGCAAAAATATTCTTTCAACAGTTGTTATATATATTTTTTAAAATTAATTTATATTTCAATAGGATATGAAGGACACATAAAATCACTTGAAATATTACCATGAACTTGAATCTGATCATTTATCCATGCTTTTTTCCATATATGAATATGAGTAATGTTTAGTTCATATATAATATATAAATATATCACTGTGGTTTATCATTCCAGTTTAGTTTATGTTATATTCTTCTCATCATCCTCATTTTTTAAACTACCAAGTTTTTATTTATTTCACATATGTGAAGCTTCTTTTTAGTCAAGGTTTACCTAGTTACTGAAAATTATAATGTTATTTATCAACATGAATTATGTGCATATCTTTCTCTTCTTCACATGTCACTCTGAACTCATAACATTCCTCCCCTAATGGCTAAATACTAATTCTTCAACTTAATATGCCAATCCTGTGCTAATTAATCTGCTGTTTTGCTACATTTTCGACATGTCAGAGAACTTCCTGTGCATGAATGTCATTTCTAAACCTGAGTTTAGAAATGTTTTTGCCTCACACCCTAATCACTAACATAGCTTTCAACATCAGTAGTGTTGCATTTAATCTACATAAGGAAAGCAATTAGTGATAATTATTTTCTTTCTTTAAGAGAAAATCATATCCTTAGTTTACAGTTAAATTATAATACACATATAAACAGATACTATATCATGAACAGAGAATGACAGTTTTTCATTAGCATGTATAAATTTTATTTTCAGATATATTTATATGTAAATATATTATCCATAAACCTCCCCTCCAAATCTAATGCTATACAGGCTACATTTATATATATATATATGTAATCCAAGATTTAACTCATAAGACACATGCTTTTCATTTGACTCTGAGGATAGTGCCATTAATAGTTATTTTATTTGTTACTTATATGTTAAGTTACTTATTTTTTGGGCCTTTAGGTATTTTCATCTTTTCTCTCAAAAATAACATGAGGGGAAGGAATAAATATGATACAGAAAGAAAATAAAAGAGCATGTATAAAGGGGGAGGAGGGGGAGTGGGTAGGGATATGGGTAAAAATGAGAATTAACTTGTGGCATATACTGGTACAAATTTCCCAATGTTATATGTGATTTTGAGATGTATATAAATTGTACCAATAAAGAATTCAATTAAAAAATAGCTTCCTTATAATTCAACTGTATTACTGAAATGAAAATATGATTAATTATTTTTTCTGTACTGGTAGCAAAGATGATGTGATTAAAGAATGCTGGTTATATGGGTTACAATTCTCTTTATCTATCTACAGAATCATTCCAATTGTATGACCCTTGCCAATATATGATACTGTGTATTTTGTCCTTGACTCATATGTCAGACCTCCAAATAAGTGCTGTAATAAGCTTGATAATAAATATCTCAAATTCCCTTATTCATTGAAGAGGGATCTTGTATCCTGTATAAGGTTATTAAAATATTACATAAACATGTATAAATTTACTGTACAGTGAATCTATTTAACAAAATTCCATGTCTTAATGACAGATTGAGATTAAGAACATAACATAGCCATGTTATATGTCATTGGTTAGGTTTGGTTTTCTATTTCCTCATGGCTAAATATTTTATAAAGGATTTTTCTTTTTCTAATTTTTCTTTTAAATTCTTCTCTTGCAGATGGTAAACTCCTGAGGACAATGGGTTTATGTTATTTACTTTTGAATGTTCTAATTTTAATATAAAACAAGTAGATATCAATAAAAAACTATAAAAGTCACTTTTGAAAAAATAGGCTTTACAACAAAAAGGATTAGATATTAACAATGGTAAATATGTCATGTATTCTGACCTGAAAAGAATGTATTTTCATTTCCTAATCTCTCAGCTCATTTCCTAATATAACTATGTATTTTTGCCTAAACTGATTTAAACATCCACAAAGTAGCTCACATTCTGTATAATTCTGAAAAATTTCTTCCTGTCTCACAATATTTATCATCTTTTGTGGTCCTTACCTCCAGAGAGACGATTTCTCATGCCAGAGAGACAATATTTAAAGTTTATATGTCCAGAAAGTTTTTAAAATTTTTCTAGGTCAGCAAATGTGTTAGCGTACGATTGTTTTATATACTGTAATGATTCTTTTATGCTTTTAGACATTCCTGTAATGCCACCTTTTTCTTCTCTTGTACTTATTTGAAACTTTTCTTTCTTTTACATGTGTAGAGGAAAGACATAGTTTTAAAGTAATGACTGAGGCATGATGCTTTTAAACATTTGGACATCCCTCTAAAAACATATGTGGAAATGTCAGGGAAAATGGATGTCTAAACCAAGGTGGTAAATTTGATTATGTTACTAACAGATGGAGTTGTCGGGATAACAGTTACTTCAGTCTATTTATCCTGGTAAATCTCATCCCCAGATACATGTCTCTGGTTTAGAAGGTTATTTTCCAGGCTTAACGTGTGGAAAGTGTTCTTCCCAAAAGAGCCTGTGCTTGCTGGTAAGCCAAAAGACCCTCCCAGCAATTAGTTACATTCCTTTAGTAATTTTAACTTGAAAATGATCAGAACACATATTTAAAGTAGTCACTCTTTGAATAAAATAAAAAATGTAGAGACTTTAGACAGAAGTTGACATCCAAGTTGCTTTTCTGTTTTCATGCCTCTGAAATTTATTTTAAATTTTGATCCTCCATGGATTTTGCAGGGGTTGTTGTTTTAAAAAATTGATTTTGTTGGTGCATTTTATATCCATGCTATGATCACATTTGGCATTGAGGGGTTTTGTCAATAAACAACACATCTTGATTCTCATTTTTCCCCATTCTCTGCCATTCCTACAATGCCCTGCCTCTATATACATAAACTTTGTTTCTTTCATTCGTGCTTCACAGTATACTATAGAAAAAAATTATTAGGACTCAAACAAAATGAGAAAATGACGCAAGAACCATTAACTTTGCTGTTTTAACCTAAATTCTCATTTTATAATGTGGGGTGTTCCAGAAACAGTCATATGCATTTAAATATTTAATCAATGAATGTGTTTGTCAAATTGGTAAGAAAAATACTTAACTGCCAGACGTGGTGGCTCACGCCTGTAATCCCAGCACTCCGGAGGCAGAGGCAGGAGGACTGTTGAGTTCAAGGCTTGCCTGGGCTACATAGTGAGCTCAGGGCCAGCCTGAATTACAAAGCGAGACCCTGTCTCAAAAAAAAAAAAAAAAAAAAAAAAAGAAAGAAAAATACTTAACTATTGTTTCATGTTTCAATAACTGAATAGGTTCCTTCTCCATATTAATAACATTGAAATTTTGGGACAAAAATCTACATTGAATTTGTTTTCATAAATTCTATGCCACATACTTAATATAGGAACTTAGAATTATTGTGCATTTATTACCATTCAAAATTAGTAACTTATACTCAGTCAAACTTATGCGAGCTAAAAATCTATAAATTTTTGATTGATGTTGTTTTACAGATGCTCCTAAGTTTGTATCAAACCAAACGATTTATTACTCTTGGGAAGGAAACCCAATCAATATAAGCTGTGATGTGAAATCAAACCCACCAGCATCAGTCCTTTGGAGAAGAGAGAAATTAGTTTTACCAGCTAAAAATACCACTAATTTAAAGACATATAGTTTAGGAAGGAAGATGATATTAGAGGTAAGTCTAACTTGTCTTTAAATAAATATTATGTGAGCAGTTCTGCTATTTCAGAATATATTTAAGTACATTCACATAGAAATATACGTGCATATATGCATGTATCTCCCATGTGTGTTTCATATTTATTTACCTAAAGGTCAATTGTTTACTTGGTTCACAGATAATTTATCATGTGTATTTCAATATTCACTGAAATGCAAGTATGTGTGTTTAGTGAAGACTGCTAGTTTTCCTAAATTTACTTTTGGAGAGAAAAGGTTCAATATTATCAATAAAAATATAGGAAAGGAAATCAGTCTGTGCAGGGTAAGGAAGAAAAGGACTGTTCCTCTTTATGAACATTATACTTTTACCTTCTACTGTAATGTTCAAAATTAATTTTTGTCCCAATATGTTTTATGAAAGCTTAACATTTCAATCTAATTTAATTTATGTGAACTGGACTTTGAGCATTTAAAGGAAAAATAATATGATTGTATGCTATTAATATTTCTTAAATATCAGCAGTGATATGTACATGTATACATTTTTTAATTTAATGCTTCACAATAAATATTTGGTAACATTACCTCATATTTGGATTCACCATGCCAACATTTCATTGTGCTGAATTCACGTGTCAAACCACAGTTGGACTTTGGAGTCGTATCGCTGCTGTCTATAGACTATATGAACTATGCTTCAAGAAATATCATTTAGCCAGGTTAATTTTAAAGCTGTGTTTTCTTCTCATGTGTATTTTTTGTGTGTGACAGCTATATCGTGTAAGAAGAGAATCATTTATTTTACATAGAATTTTAAAGCTCTTGCCTGTCAATAGTCTGGAATCACAGAGGAGAAAATGAACCAAGTCATTTAAAAGTGGCTCCAGTGAAAATAGCGAGATTGACAGATTGACATTACCACTGTTAAGGAGCTGTGCAGGAGACACCACTGGTTTTGTGGTTACCTTGCCTCTGCTTTGTATTGATGCAATAATACATTCTTCATTATGGTGTGTGCCAAACAAGCACTGATATTTCTCAAAATACAATTGTTTTAAAGTTAAGCTTGCCTGGTTTACTAAAAGCTACATATAAGAAGTGAAAACTTGAATCATCGAGAAGCACAAGAGCTCTTAGAATTTCTGAGCCTTCAATCTGTGTCTGTGAGGCGTTGCTAGAGGGACAGTCTACTGGAGAGATGAAGAGCCCGGCCCTTCTGTGCTCCTCTAGACGCACCATCTCCAGTGACCCTCAAAATTGCGCTCTTAGTTAATAGATTCCCGTTACCGCCCAATCCTTCGTCTCTCTTTTGGGAAAGAGTTGAAATTAAAAGCAACTCTTGCAGTAAGCACGTTCCCTCTGAAAAGTAGTTACTGGAATTGAAAATTATATCTATTACTCTCATCAAATCTCTTTTCTGAATTGATACTTCAGAAATTCTGTACAACAGAATTACAAGGTTGACCTTATCATTTACCAAAAGAATCCTCGAAGGTTAACTTAATTATAGATTTGGGATGTGTAAAGATCGTGGTCAGCTGCTTGTCCCACCAGCACTAAAAGACAGTGATAGGAATTGAACAGAACTGGAGAGAAGATCTTATAATTAGATCTGAAGAAAAAAAATACTAGTCTATGGGGATTAATACAAGGGAATATTTTCTTGAAAAATATCTTCCCAGATAAACTTTTTTAAAAAAGCACAGTCACCATTTATTAGTATTTTATATTCACAAATTCAAGAAAAGGCAAAAAAAGAAAAAACCTTCACATATTTTGAAGTTTAAGTCAGCTCAGAAGACAAGTTTGTATTGCTTTGGTTACAAGCTTCCTGTTATTAAATTCACATCTGCACTGATAAAAGTATATAAAATTGCACTATTTTCTATAATTTACATATAGGAAAGCTAATAATTTTGCTATTCATTACTTACATCAAAATGGTGGTGATGCATTTAATGATAATGCATTTAATAAATAAATGGTTCTCCAAATCCCAAGGATAATATAGGTGTGTGGATTGCATTTTTAAATGATTATTTATTAACCTTTAAAGAGTTATAAAACTATGGCAGGAAGAATATGATAGGTAGTTAAATGTATACCCAAATAATAAGCATACTAGAATCTTTTCAAACTTCTTTAATATTTTGGCATTGTAATGTTATAACTTTTATTGTAATCACTTCAGATTGCTCCCACCTCAGACAATGACTTTGGACGGTATAACTGCACAGCTTCTAATCGTATAGGAATGAGATTTCAAGAATATATTCTTGCCTTAGCTGGTAAGTATAATGCACTGTACTTTTAAGATCTCATAAAAGATTATTGCGAATAAATGAAACATTGATAACATAGTATCTAATATTTCATGTAATAAGGAGTACTTACATTTCCATAGGTCACAGAGCCCGTGCTTACAACTTTTTGATATTTATTGACTAAGATTGGTTTGCCTGAGGTCTGGGGTTTAGCTCAGGTGGTACCGCACCTACCTTGGAGGTGCAAGGGCCCAAATTCAATCCCAATAGCACCAAAAACAGAAAAGAAAAAGCAAAAAAGATGGGTTTGCCTTCTGAATTCAATGTTCCCAAGTTTATGGGAGACATTGGTGAAAGTTGGAAAAATGTTTTAAGTTGCATCATATTTTAAATAAGGTAAAAATTAATTCAAAAACTTTCTAAAATAAACAGAAAATGAACCACAGTTAATTGATTTTTAGTTTCTAGAGTTTAAAGAACAATAGTATGATTTGTAAAGGAAAATGAAAATCTATAGCTACATAACTTGGGGAAAGTTTCTTTTTTTTTTTTTTTTTTTTTGAGACAGGGTCTTGCTTTGTAGTTCAGGCTGGCTCTGAGCTCACTATGTAGCCCAGGCAAGCTTCGAACTCAGCAATCCTCCTGTCTCTGCCTCCCAAGTGCTGGGATTACAGGCATGAGCCATGGGGAAAGTTTCTTTTTAAGTGTATAAACATTTGTGTTGTTTAAAGCCTGAATATATCGGTAATAACATGTAGAGTAAAAATTTTAACCTGAAATTCATCTGTTTTAACTAGCTACACATATTTATGTATTGTGCCAGTATATTCAATTATACATTTGAAAATATAATTTTAAAGTTGTTATTAATATGTATTTGCAGTACATATTGATTACATTCACTGCATATAACTGCTATTTTAACATATTTTTAAAAACCTATTTTATATGTAACTTCTGAGGATGAGGTTGAAAAAGTGCCCTAAAATTAGGTGAAGTATGAGAATATCCCTGCCATTAATATTTGCACAGAACCATACCTTAATTAGGTGAATTTAAAATTATTTAAGTGGTTTATGTAACATTAGAAAATATTAATTTTATTGCTTGTAAATGTATTGTCTTAATGGAAAAGAAAATAGGAACTAGTTTAATGTCTTAAAAATTGCCCCAGGGCTGGGGATTTAGCTCAAGTGGTACCACGCCAGCCTCGGATGCACGGGCCCCGAGTTTGATCACCGGCACTGCAAAACAATACAAAACAAATTGCACTAAGTCCATGCTATTCAAATTGTTATAGAATTTAGAAAACCAATTATTAAGTTTTTCTTGGTTGGAAGGGCGAGGATAAAAGGCTGTGTGGAAGAAACTGAAAGGCAGAGTAGACAGAAAAATAGTACAAGGAGATGATGTTGCAGGAAGAGAAAAGATGAGGCAAGAAATGAAGGAAAAGAAGGAAAGCTATTTCCTACCATGAAACGATTACAAAATTAATTTAAATGACAATTACAGAAATACAGTATTAGCGTTAAGAACTTTTAAAGAAATCATTACACAGGCCAATTAATTCTAGGAAGATTGATGTCATTAGTTATATCAAAATTAATTGATAATAAATTGAAACATCACCTGCCCTGATAAGCATATATTACTTATATTAATGGAAAATATTAAAAACAGGTAAACTTCCTTGTAAGTAGTATGAACTTCTAACATCTATATGTATGATTGATATATGTGCAAATGTATTTATATCAACACCATATTATATATTGCCTTCATTTACAGATTTTTTTTTTATGATTAAGAACAATCTAAAAGTGACCAGGAGATTTTTTTTCCAGGAATCAAACTCTGGCCCTTGTGTATCCAAGGTTGGCGCAGTACCACTTGAGCTAAATACCCATCCCCCATGACCAGTTTTTTAATAGAATATAAAAAATAATAATCCTGGGAAAACGTGAAAAATAGATCATTATCTTGAGATTTAAACAATATATAATAATTATATTCACAGAATATCTTTAATATTTATGCACTTTCACATATGTAATACTTACCTTACTATTTTTCATTGGAAAACTCTATTGCTCTTTTTAATTAATTACATAATTTTTCTGTCTAATCATAAAGAAATCTTGAAATTTTCACTTAGCTGAAGCATAAGTATGTTTTGAGAAATATTCTTTTAAATGATATGATATTCCTACTAGTGCAAAATTGTAAAATTATAACCTGATAATTTGTTTCAGAAGAGGGTAGATCCATATAAGTTTATAGGGAATAAATAAAAATTAGTTAGCAGGGAGCCTGAATGAAGAAGCACATTTGAACATCAGCATTTGCAAATGTGTTTTTATTTAATATTAGTATTTGATAAAAATTTAATCTTTCAGGCTGAAGTTTAGCTCAGTGGTTCCAGCACCTGCCTCACAAGCGCAAGGTCCTGAGTTTGATCCCAATAACCACATACAATGCTGGGCGTGGTTACTCACGCCCACCAGCCATTAATACCACATACCACAATTCTGGGCGTGGTGGCTCACGCCCGTAATCCCAGCACTCGGGAGGCAGAGACAGGAGGATTGCTGAGTTTGAGGCTTGCCTGGGCTACATGGTGAGCTCAGGGCCAGCCTGAACTACAAAGCGAGACCCTATCTCAAAAAAAAAAAAAAAAAAAAGTTAATCTTTCCTACAGATCTACATGTTGAAAAAAATAAGAGAAATATCATGAAAATTTCAAGTATATAAAAATATAAATAAATATTTCAATGATTTATTGGCCTACTTTATCTAGTTAAAATGATATTTTTACAGGCTACTTATCCCATAAAAATTACATTAGTTCTAAATGGCAGTAAATAGACAAAACTTAGCATGAAAAAAATATGCAATATACCAAGTGAAATATATAGGGAAAAAATCTAGCTTTTCAGTGTTGTTTTAAAATCTTTCTATCCTCCCTTCCTCCCTCCATTCTGTCCCTCCATCTTCTCTCTTGATTACTTAAATCTTACCTCTGAAGAAGGTAAGATAATAGGAACCTAGTGTGCAGCTTCAGAGCCTCGGCGGAACGGAGGGAGTAGAGGAGACTCCAGCAGTTCACTGTGGGGTTTGAAATCAGGCAGAGTCAAAGGAGGCTACATGCTGCAGCAGATACTGCTTCCCTGGGGCACAATGGTATTACAGTGTGTACACGTACAAATTTTTCTTTATCACTCTGCTGATGGGCATTTGGGTTGTATCCAACTTGGCTGTTGCTAATCATGCTGAAATAAAGATAAGCCTACAAATATGTCTTCAGCATATTCAAATCATGTCCTCTGGGTAAATAGCACTGGGTTTGTTGGATGATATGTTAGTTTTATTTTTAATTTTTCAAAGAAATTCCATATATTTTCCACAGTACTGTACTAATTTACAGCCCCACCAACAATATTCATGGGTTCCCTTCACATCTTCTATGATGTTTCCTTGTTATCTTTGGCATTTGTATTAATAAGAATTTTAACTAAGATTTAGTTACATCTCAATTTGATAAAAGCTACCTGTGACAAACCAATAGCCAACATCATACTAAATGGTCAAAAACTGAAAGCTTTCACTCTAAAAACAGGAACAAGACAAGGATGCAACGCTCATCACCTCTGTTTCACATATTTCTGGATCTATTTATTTCACTTATTACTGTGTACTCAAGGTGTATTCATTTTCACATAAATCAATGAACTTGTCATTCTTTATGGCAGAGTAATACTCCATTTAAACACACACACACAGACACACACACACACACATCTTCTTTATCCATTCTCCATTTGATGGGCATTTGGGTTGTTTCTAAGATTGAACTATCACAAACTGAGCTGCTATGAACATAGCATGGATATACATATGTCTTTACAATATGATTCTTTACAATATGATTGTTTTAATTCCTTCGAGTATATTCCTAGCAGGGGAGTGGCAGGGTCAAATGGGACCTCTAGTCCTAGTTTTCTGAGAAATCTCCACACTGATCTCCACAATGGTTGCACAAGTCTATAATCCCACCGAACAGTGGAAAAGGGTTCCTTTCTCCCCACAGGCTCACCAGCATTTATTGCTGGTTGATTTTGCAATAGCAGCCATGCTTTGTGGAGTGAGATGAAATCTCAGTGTTGTTTTCATCTGCCTCTCTTGAAAGACCAGTGATGTTGAACACTTCTTCATATGCTTCTTGTCTGCTTTGACTTCTGCCTCTGAGAAGATTAGCCAGAGAAGTTACACAAGAGAAGGAAATAAAAGGGATAAGAATAGGAAAGGCAGAAGTTAAATTGCCATTATTTGCTGATGATATGATATGCTACATAGAAGACTCCAAAACCTCCACCAAAAAGGCTACTAGAATTAATAATCAACAGTAATATAGCAGTCAACACTCAAATATCAGTGGTCTTCCTCTGCATGAATACTAAGTTTATTGAAAGAGAATTTAGAAAAACACACCTTTCACAACAGCATCAAAACATAATTCTTAGCCAGCAATCTAATGAAGGAAGTGAAAGACCTTTACATTGAATACTATAGTACTTTGGAAACGGAGATGGTAGAGGATATCAGAAAATGGGACTACATTCCTCATTCTTGGATCGGGAGAATGGGTAGAGTGAAAATGACCATACTTCCCAGATCTTTATACAGAGTCAGTGAGATTTCAGTCAGAATAAGGAAAGCATACACATGGAATCGGAAGAGACTCAGAATAGCAAAAGCAATTCTCGGCAGCAAGGGCAAAGCCAAAAGGAATGCAATCCCTGATTTGACATTATGCTACAGTGCTATAGTGAGGACAGACACAAGAAAGAAAGAAAGAAAGAAAGAAAGAAAGAAAGAAAGAAAGAAAGAAAGAAAGAAAGAAAGAAAGAAAGAAAGAAAGAAAGAAAGAAAGAAAGAAAGAAAGAAAGAAAGAAGGAAGGAAGGAAGGAAGGAAGGAAGGAAGGAAGGAAGGAAGGAAGGAAGGAAGGAAGGAAGGAAGGAAGGAAAGAAAGAAAGAAAG
>PVIC010018805.1:0-31193 GCA_004025085.1 Thryonomys swinderianus
GGGAGGGGAGGGGAGGGGGAGATGGAGAGGGAGAGGGCTTTGTACTGCTCTCTGTGGGTTTAGCATTTTAGATTTGTCTTTGGAAGTGTGCTATTTGTTGCAAAAATTTTCATGCCCACCTCCCACTTACATCTTCAGTGTGTAAGCATGTTTCCTTGAAAGAGGCCGCCATTTGCCATGGTTACCATCTATTTTTCAAAATTTTAGCTACTTTTTTGGTGTAATGTGATGTTAATGAGTGGGGGAAATCCCATGACTTAAATTCCGTGACTGTCTAGCTCACTCCAGGGGCCTCTTTGGTGAGTCATTCTCTTTAAGATATGATGTGAGAATACCTATTTAGATTAAGGTTAAAAGCGTTACTGCAGTAATTCTGACTTCCAAAAACTGATACCTTTGGAAACACATTTATATCAAGAATGTTTGAGAATTTCAGAAAACAGCTGCACAGAATCTTGAGAGAAATAGCTTTAGCTTTCTGTAATTTTTGCACTGTTTAAGGACTACACTGAAGGAATTTGAAATCAAGATGATTGACATTACTAAGCTTTTTTTAATGCTGCACACATGGTCTTTTTTAAAGAGTACTCTGCACGCAAAACATAATTGCTCTCTGCTTCTGCAAAGGTTTCCCTTGAAAAGAATTGCATTTTCCTGATATAACTGATTAAAATAAATTAAATGAACCACTCACTTATTCTTCCAGTTTGCAAACTTTGAAATTTTTAACAGGGTTTTTATATAGGCATACATTGTGCAACCCTACATACTATTTAGTAAAGCGTATTGTAAGTGCACTTTTGAAAAGCTTGATAACAGACTTCACAATGAAGAGGAAAAGGGGCACCACGTCTAGCCAGGGCCATCGGACCTCTGCTACTTGGCCATCAGCACACACCCTTTGATGCCTTTTCCAGTCATCTGGATCTGGCGAGGTCTGTCCAGGCTCTCTCCTCAGCGGGCACTGCCTGGTGTGAGAGGGCACCTCCCTTCTAGCACTGAACATCCATTTGGTAAGCCAAGGAGAGACACAAAACATTCTCCAACCGGGGTCCCCCATTCCTGTGCCCTCCATGATATTTAACATTAGAGTTTTAAAAATATGACAGAAGATAATATTCCCCAAGGTGAATGTAATTTTTATGTATTACAAATATACACTTGTAAAACATTTAAAAAAGAAAACAATATGTATAGGTATATATGTGTGTGTATATGGAGGTATTACCTATTCTGTATATTGCCCTGATTATACTACAATAATTACCTTACAATACCTATTTTATTACATTGTAAATGTGCTGTTGTGTCTATGTATTATAAGATGAGGTTGGTTCAAAACTTTTTATAAAGAAGTCCCAACTAAGCTTTCTGGTGATTTATGCTTTTATGAACACATAGATTATTTTAGTGGTAAATCGATGTCACTTATGCTACAGAAAATACATCTGAGTTTATAAAAATGCTTTAAAATAATAGCTCTTTGGTTTAATGTAACTTATTGAGTATGTGGCAGTTGTTTTAAAAAAAGTTCATGCATTGATCAATTGAAGGATGGCAGAAAAACTATAAACCCAAATGTTGTGGGGGGGCCCTAGAAAACAGAAACCGCTGTAGAAGACAGACAGGAAAATATCAGAATTAATGTACTCATTTTCAGTTTTCTTTCTAAATTAGACCATATCTCACCATGTCTGTTGTCACCAGGTGTTATATGCCTTAAATACACGGTTTATTATTTTTTGTTCTCTGAAAATTTTGGAGGAGTTAAGGAGCCAGGGAAGTCTTTAAACATTCAGATCAGGTTTCCTCAGGGTCTTGCTGCAGGAAGAAAGTCTTCTGGGTAAATTTCCACTCTCTCAGCGGGGAGTGTTTTGCATGAACTGACTCCCAGGAGAAAATGTTATTCCCTACAACAAAGCCCAGGCCCTGGCTCAGATTAAACTGACCAGGGTGGGGGAGGGGGTGCTGACCTGGAGGGAGGGGTGGGGAGAGGGCAGGGGACATGATTTACTTTCTAAAGACTGCCTACAGCTTTCTGGGAAAGAAAAAAACCTCTCTGGCCTCTGTTTCCATGCAATGCTTTTGTATCAAAAGTATTTGCAATGTGTCATAAGGATTTTCTAGGATGAAATGAAGATTTTTCAGTCAAGAGAAGAAAAACCAAGAGCCAGTGAGTCACCAAATTGCCTTTCTCATCGACCATTGTGTGTTATGATGCCAGCCATAACTGAGAGGATAGATGTGGCTAATTTCAAAAAGCCACTTACTGCTCACCATCAGGAATAAGACCTACAAACATACTGTTTTGAAAGCAAAGACTTCTTTATTTTTTGGCTGGGCTTTGCATATTTCAAACACCACAGAACCTAAAAATGGATTCTTCTCACATTTTCTAAAAAGACTTGACTTTCAAACATCTTTCCTTTCCAAAAAGGTTACAGGTTCACAGACAATCACTGCCCTGGTATTTCCTACTGTTTTTAGGGTGCAACTTGATCAAGTGATACAGTTCTGCAATTTGATCCATTTAATTATCTTTTTTATTATTACAACATGCACCAGGGTCCTAAACTTCCCATGATTTATTGATAAGGGTGTCTTCCACTTACACTGCCTCATTTTATTGCTGTTTTTGTAATGGTTTCTAACTAATAAAATGTTATCTTATTCATTTTGTTTACGTGTAATAAATCAGAAGACTTTACTTCCTCTGCTCGGCAGATAGGGGTGTGCAAGGGACTGGAGACTATCTCAATGTGTTAAGACCGCGACGTCTTTTGCATACAAATAGAAATTAGTATAAGAGCATTTCATTAAGGAAAATATCACTGTCTCTGCACGACCTAGGAAAATTAATATTCTAAATACAAAATCATGTGACTTGGGGTTTTGCCTCTTTCCAGCAATCGAAGCTGTGAAAAAATGTCTGGAATCAAGCCTAGATTTCTTCTTTTTTCCTTCTTATAGGCAATACTGTTTTCTCAGTGAAGGAAATAGATGCGATAGAAAAAATAGTGTGTGCTGTTTTAGGCAACCTCACACGTTAAATTCATGGAAGGAATATTTACTAAATCCTTGGATTGTGTGTTAGGTGCAGAAGCAAAGAAGAGACATGGCCTCCTGACCCTGAAAAATGTATATTTTTAAACAGCAAATAGACACCAAATGATTATGTTAATGAATGTGTAATTTCAATTGTGGTAAGGCTAAAGAAGAAAAGGCTCAAGAAATCGAGAAAGAATACATCACAATAGACTTCATTCTGTTTTCTTCTATTCATCGAAGACTCTCCCTGCCTTGCAGGGGCTGTGCCCAGTGCTGGGGGGCCGACAGGAGGTTCTGCAGCAGGGGTGGGGGAGGGCGCTGCACAGCAGTCCCAGGAGCATCCCTGGGTGGAGAAGCTGGTTATCCGGCGGGGAGGGTGGTGGGCGGCAGGGTTGAGGAAAACAGCAGTCTTTCTTCCTGAGTGTTGCAAAGATTGTGAGGTGCAAGATGGCTTCTCCAAAGGCAAGGCGGCAAGCCGCGTGGTTCCCGGGGGAAAAAGGACAGCAGCGGCCGCGCAGCTGGCGCTGAGACAGGACAGGAGGCGCCAGCGAAAGGCGGGGGATGCTGTGCTTCTTGCCGAGGCACTTGGACTTCATCTTGAGAGTTTGGGAGGCAAGAAACATTTTCAATTTCCATCCCCAAAAGCTGGACGCTGGCCAGTACTCTACCATGACTGAGCAGAAGCTCGGCCTGAACCCTCCCCGCGCAGGAACAGGGACAAGCAGCCATTCTCAGCAGCTCTGCTGGATGCAGGAGGCCCAGGGAGACTGAGTCTGGTATCGCGGGAGGGCTGGGCATTGGGGGCCCAAGGTCTGTTCTGAAGAGCAAGGTCAGGGTGCAGATTCCTTTCACGCTTCCGAGCCCAGATCTTCAGCCTCTGGGTCACTCCTTGAATCTCTCCACATCCTCCTGGTACCTTCCCTTCCTGCCGAAATAACTCAGGGCTGGTCTCCGGGTCTGTAACCAGTGACCTCAGATAGAGCAACAAATGCGAGAACGTCTCAGCCAGAGATTTGAGCTTGGTACTAGTACAGCATCGGCAGAATATTGTATGAGATACTGCAGGTTACTTGTGTCATTAAAAAGTAAACTTGTAAAAAAATCAATATAAAATCTTCTCTTTTACTCTTCTGTAACCATTACAAGCCCAACACCCAGCTATGAGGCCAGCATTAACAAACAAATAAAAAACCCTCAACACTCTTATTTTGTATTCCTCTAGCTTGGCCCAAATTCAGACGGGGGGCTGCTTAAGTAATGTTATTTTCAACGTGCCATCTTGTTTCACGGCAGTCTTCACTGTGCGTGTCACTCAAGAGGATATGGACCGGGAGCCAATGCACGAGGCCCAGGCGCTATAATCTGCCCTGACTTTTTAGCTGGCTTCTGAAATGCAATCTTTTTTGGTGGATATTGTCTTAATGCTCAAAAAGGACATCTTTTGTTAATGGCATTTAGATGATCTGCAGCTCATTCTTTTTCCCTGTGGGGATGGGAGTTTCAACAGAGGATTCTACGAACCCAGGGTCTAAAGGCTGCCTGGTTTCTGTACTACTGCTCTCAGGGGAGACTGGAGTTCTACTGTTCATGGCATGTTACCTGTTAAGGATTATACAGAGCGTGATAAAAGCAGTGATGAACTGATGAACAAAAATAAATTTGAGACACACTGGGATGACTCAGTGGAGAGAAGTTCTCCGTCATGGTGGCCCCTGTAACCAGTGGGTGCGGCACGGGCAGGGCTGTGCGTGCAGCATGTTGTGGTCCCACCTCGTGGGAAGGTGTGCGGCGATGAACAAGGAGTCTCTACCTTCCTAGAGCTGGAGGATCCAGTGGTGGCACAGGTATCAATTACTGGCCCTCGGTCTAATCCCTTCTCTTACTTCTGGACAACAGAGGCTGGGAAAGCAGAAAGGGCTGGCAGTGGCTTGCTCTAGGTGTTCCTACCATCAGAAAATGCTTCCCTTCCTTCCTAGCAGAAGCTTTGTAGATTGTGATTTCAAGCCCCTGTTCACACACTTGGGCCCTTATGAGAGGCCTGGATGGCAGCCTGAAAGGCACCGGCTATAGTCAAGACCCATCGGCACTTGAGTTCCGGCCCTTTCACATTTCTGAAACTTGACTGCTCTGTTGGAAGGTCAGATTGGTATTTAGCACATTCCCATTTGAGCTGCACAAATTCATGCGTTCATTTCACAATATTCCTATCATGTGAACCGGGATAATGAGCCAAACAAGTAAACACTTTCACCCTTGTGGAATTAACTTTATAGTGAGTCAAGTGTTGTTGAATATGTGTGTGCATGTGCGTGTGCATTTGGGTGTATATACAGGCATAACTATGTAGCAGATACCCAATAATCACCAGTCCCCTCTACCCCTTGCTGGCCCTCCATACTGCTCCAGGGTGGCCAAAGAGGGCAGAGCAACTGCTTGACAATAACGTTCTTCATTCAGGACATACACTAAATTGGGCTAAGAACATCTCTGTTCACAAGTTTTTAGGGGCCAGCTCTTCTGCTCTGGAGGTCCTGCCTGGTCCACATAGACATCACCGACATCCATGGGTGGCCTCACACCACTGATAGACTCTCCTCAAATAGCAAGTCCACCCACGGTCCTCTCCTGCACAGCCACGGAATGATTACTTCTTTTTTCTCCTCTATTAGTCTCCTAGCTCTGCTCACCAAGACTGCTTTCCACAGAAAACAAAGGAAGAAAGAAAGTCAGGATGGATTAAGCCTGTTGGCTCTCACAAAGTTCATCCTCATTCTCTCTTTCTGTTTATATCCCCAACCTCTCTCTCACTTGCAAAGGGAGAAGGGACTCTAAAGTGTAGCTGCGCAGTCTCCTTGAGCCTTAAGGGGAGTCTGTTAGGAATAGAAGTAAGGGTGGCGTCTCCCTACCTTCGACTATCTGCCTTGTCATTGTGGTCTAGACAACTCCCAATTTCTAGTTGGGAATCTGAGGAAAATCAAAGTGTCTAATTATTAAGAAAAGACTGCCTAATAAACTGATTCAGTACTTGTTGAAGAAAAAGAAACCTAAATGCCATCAATTAAAAATTTTAAGAATTGAGGGAACAATTCTGGAGAAATATATATTTATAGAAACTGTTCTGGTAACGGGAACCAGAATTGGATTAGTCTCCTTCGCTCCTAAATTTGATTATTTTCCCAGGTGGATCACAGGCTTTCACTGTTAACGAAGAGCTAAATGCCACGGGAAGTTTTCAGTTCCTTCTCTTCCTGTTTAGTTTTGGGTATGCCATGGGAAATCTTGCTTTCAGAAAATTCTGTTGTGTTCTGCTATCTACACTCTGCCATCAAGAGGAGAAGACAGTTGGAAATGTGATTTCTGTTAGGAGATGCATATAAGATTTTTTTCTTCTTATGCAAAGATAATAGTTATACTGATATTAGAATAATTCTGGAAGATATATCTTGAATGAAAATAAAACAACAACAACAAAATCATATGGGGTTAGGTATGAAGTTTGGGAGTAGCTTTTACATGTTATGCATGCCTAGTTGTGTAAGCAAAGAAGGTAGGGATAGTGATACCTTTTACACACATGGCATCTTGCCTATGTTGACAATTTTGTAAGATCTCAGAGTGTGCCGTTGACACCAGCATACTTTGAGACTTGCTGTGGCCTTAAGATGGAAGCTGTGTGGAAGTTGTTCACTCTCTTTGGTATTTGAGACTGCTGCGGTGTGCAGGGCAACGTCCCTGGCTCCTCTGGATAAGTAGAACAGAGGCGGGGTCACTAGTGACACCTGCATCTCCTGCACCTGTACCTCACCTTACCCCAGTCCCCCTACTGTGGCCACTGCCCACCCTCAACCAGGAGCCAGACAGCCCAGAAGCCCAGGCAACCTCACTGCCCACTTTGGTCTGGAGTGAAGGTCAGTCAAAGGGGTTCCCAGTCTGCAAACCTAAAGCTGGGCCCTTCTGCCTCCATGTCCACTCACAACCCCCAAACCAGAGAGATTATCTGGGCTCCAGGCCAACCACTGGTCTGAGACACATAAGGCCTTGCTCCTCTACCCATTGGTTTAAGGCAACTTGTTGGAATCACAGGTTTATCTTGTGTAAAGTAGGTACAAGGGTAGCTTGCCTCTTAGGGCTGTCATGATAACTAAGGTAGAAAATGAAAGTGAAATGCTTTGTAAAGGATAAAGTAGTGCATCAGTGTAATTTATTCATGTATTACTTAGCAGTTACTGTGTGCCAAGCCCTGCTTCAAAAGCTTTACAAATATTAGCTCAAGTAATCTTCACACTAACCCTATGAGATGTTTTATTATAACAACCTTCATTTTACAGTTGTGGAAACACAGTGGCAAAGCAATTGGTGCCACATCAGAATCAACATCCCTGGCCAGGAATATGTGATAATTATGGTTAAGATTGGGGTGCATCAAGGAAAGGCACAGGCAGATCTTACTCTTTTAAAATTTTGTGAAGAATAATTAACAAATGAGAAAAAAGGAAAGAACCAGAGCTTCTGGGATTGAAATCAAGACCTTCATGCTATACTATGTCCCCAATCCCTTTGTTATTTTGAGATAGGGTCTCCCTAAGTAGCCCAGGCAAGCCTGGAACTCAGTAATCCTTCTGCCTCTGCCTCCCGAGTGCTGGGATTACAGGCGTGAGCCACCACACCCAGATTGTGTGTGGTTACCGGGATCAAACTCAGGGCCTTGCACTTGCGAGGCAGGCGCTGGAACCATTGAGCTAAATCTCCAGACCAGGGCTTGAATTTTTATTCCTACCTCTTCAGCCTTCTAGAGTGCTGGGATTACGGGTATATGCCACTCTGACAGGCTACAATATTTAATGTCAGAACAAAATTAAGGATTGTACCAGTCCCTGTTAACTAGAGAGAGGGAGGCACAGCCTGGTTTAAGAAGAATCCAAAATTCTCAGTGTGGCCCTAGGAGACCAAGGAAGCTCTTCCTTTCATGTGCCGGCTTAGCATTTCAAGCTATTCCATTTGTGCTGTGGCTTCTGGCTTCTTGTACTAAGAAGCTCCTGGATCCTTCAGCTCTCCAGACAGCAGATGCCCCTGGGAACTCTCCAACCTCTGTCTCTATTAGCTGATCTAATAAATGCCCTTGCAGTCAGTCAGTCAGTCAGTCTATCTATCTATCTATCTATCTATCTATCTATCTATCTATCTATCTATCTATCTATCTATCTATCTGTCTGTCTGTCTGTCTGTCTGTCTGTCTGTCTGTCTGTCTGTCTGTCTGTCTGTCTGTCTGTCTGTCTGTCTACCTATCATCTATCTGTTATCTATCATCTGTCTGCTATCAGTTATGCTCTTTTATAGAACTCTGACCAATGTATGTTTTCATTTTTTAACTAAATGCTCATAATAGGTATTTAACCATTTGAAGTCCAAGTGTTATAAGTCTTTTAGAGAAATAAAATTCTTTATATTTTACCTTTGGCAGTTTTTGATTATTGATCTCTTTTTCTCCATTGGTTTGCTCAGGTTTTGAGGGAGAAGAAACTATTGTTAAACTTCTGTCTGAGATGATTGTGTTTCATTCCCATCTTATTCTAGTAAACTGGTGCCCAACGTGTGATTGAATTATAATTAAAATCTCATTACTTGTCTAAGGGGAGACACAATGAAATGACAGATGGAGTTAAGTGTATTCTGATGG
Source organism: Thryonomys swinderianus (assembly GCA_004025085.1). NCBI lineage: Eukaryota > Metazoa > Chordata > Mammalia > Rodentia > Thryonomyidae > Thryonomys > Thryonomys swinderianus. The sequence continues at coordinate 8,726 of PVIC010018805.1, forward strand.
CATGTGAGCAATTGCCACTAAATAGATTTAAGATGCCATCTTTTATATTCTCAACCACAAATGTTCTTTTAAAAACAAGAAATGAAAAAAAATTCTGAACTCAACTTTGTGCATTTTGAATATCATAGCACTTGACCCCATTTTGTCTAGCAAAAAAATCAAGTTTCAAATGTAACCCTGTTTACTGGTTCATTCTGGTTCTTTAGAATTCAAGAATCTGCTGGTAAGGGTGAAAACCATGCTTGACTTTGGCTTCCCTTGCCTGGGCCTGTATCTGAGTAAGGCCACTGTGGAGGCTGCTGACCATTTTGTGAGCTTACAGGACTGTGGCATGCTCTGTGAGTATAGTGCTTATTGTGTGATTCTGGGATTAACGAGCTGAATTTTCCCCAGATAAGGGAGGCTGCTGGTGGATGAAGATGAGTTTTCCCCAGATAAGGGAGGCTGCTGGTGGCCTGCTGGTGGATGAAGATGAGTCTTCAGAGGGAGTATTTCGACTACACCAGTTCTGTTGTCATTCTCATCTTTCACAGCTAGGACATTATAGTCTAGAAATTTGCACCCCTTTCTCTACTGGAAAAGGCCGTTACTCTGTCAGCTGTGAATCTTGACTTTTTGAACTTTCTCCTGCACCTTTAAAATATGTAGACCCTGTTCAATTTACCAAAGCAATGTCTGTGCCTGTCAGTCTTTTAGTCTATGCCATTTATTTACATTTGTTGATATAGAGACCAGGAAGCAAGAGAAATAAACTTGATCTTAAACAGAAAAGTGATATGCATAAATTTAAGGACACATGGAAAGAGATACGCAAAAGCTATATTCCATTTCTGGAGAGATAGTTATAATTTTGTTTCTTGGGTTAGAGAATTTAAGACTCCAAATCAGTTAAGTTACAGCACTGGTATAGTGCAGTGAATAATGTTGTGCCAACAGATGAACCCCCAGAAGATTATAGAGTCAATTATCGGTGAAAGGTGATTGTGAATTTCTAGTGAATTGCTGTAGAAAGAGGTACTCTATTAAGGACTCCGTGAGGCTCCACGGTGGGGATACCAGTGTCCACTGGGGGCCGGTTTTCTTTCCATTTCCAGTTAATGCAGTGTTGTCTTCCTCGGCTCCGGTCCAGGTAAGGACTTGCTCTGGCTAATGGAAGCTGAACGGAATGAAAGATGTCACTTCTGATCCAAATGGTAAAATAATCAGACGTTATTATCCAGTCTTGTTCTTCCTGCAGAATCAATCGTGAGGCTTCACTGTATGGTACAGCTTGAAATCTGAAGTTCCCCATGGAGAACTGTTGCTTTAGAGAGACACCTGGGCCAGTAGCTGGCTTTGCCCCTGTGAGAAATGTCTTTGTGTTAGTAAACCACTAGGAATTTGGGGACTCTTTGTTACCACCCCCAGTGCAGTCTATCATAACTGATTTACTCTGTTTGCTGTTTCTAAACCTCCAAGCTGGACCCAAGTCTGGCTTTATCTTCTTTCTGATCTGGTCCCAACTCAACTGTTGGTGAACACTATGCATCATTGGATTTTAGTCATTCAGTGCTTAGTCCTCTAAGTCACTCTTACGCATCACAGGGCTGGATCCCATCTTTAAGGCCAAAGAACTGCTTGAAGGAAGCAGTTGCAGGCCACTTTTCAGCTATATGGCTTTTTTCCCCGTTTAATCTTCATTATGTAAAGCATTTTAAAGTACAGACTTTGGAATCACACAAGCTCAGGTACAAACCCACTATCAATTACGAAGCTCTGTAGTATAGAATCTGGCTCCTGAAAGAGTGATGTGGGCCATAGAATTTTGACATCCCTTCGGGAGTTTACCTGAACTAACAGTTGCCATCCCAGATCTACTAAATAGAATCTACTGTTTGGCAAGATCCATAGGTTTGTGATTCTGAAGCATATTTAGGTTGGAGAAGCATTGATATTTGAGTTATGCACTTTACTCTTTGAAGATTTTTTTAATTCAAAATGATAAACATCTTATCTACATCACGGAGTGAAAATTAGAATCAAATAAGACAGCCCAGATTCAAAACTTAGCACGATAAAGGTGAACGTTATTTAACTACTCTTCAGATTCCAACTTCAGTGGTTTGGAATTTGTAGTGTATTTTGACATTATTCCTTTTGCTCTGGATAATCTCTATCATAGTTCATTCCCAGCTTTGGAATTCTAGACAGCCCATCTTTTTTTTTTTATTTTCAGTTGAGTTTATTGGTGCATGTTATGCATAGAATTGTAACTTTGAGGACCTCTTCTGTGGTTGGATTTCTTGAGTAGACATTATGGTATTATAGGTAGAAAAGCCAGCTAGACATATGTAGGCAGATAGTTAGGACCGGCTCTTAAAAGACTTACAAAAAGGACATCCTCAAGGTCAACACCATCAATGAGAAACTACACTTCCAGATAGCAGTGACCAGCAGACCTCATTCTCCCAGGATGGAATGTCAAAATCCGGGTCTGGCCCCTCCCTGGGAATGCAATGATTGCAAATTCCTCAGACAGCAGGCCAGGACTTTGAACAACCTGGAAGTGTCTCCTGACAAACGAGACCCTCTAGGGCTTGATTTCTCATTGGACCCTATTCAATCGAAGTTGCTGAAGTAACTGTTCTTGTCATTTACCCATTGGTTAGCTATGGTTTGCCCATTTCTTTCAAATCTTATTGGAAGCCCCTACTGTACTCATTGGTTAACTGTAGCCCATTCACTTTTTGGATTCTTACTGGTAGCCCCCTATTTCAGACCCACCTCACTTCGTGGCTTTGCTCCATAAAAGCCCTCTAAAAAGTGAGGGGTTACCCACTTTCTGGGTTCCCCCTTCTGTCTCTCTTAAGGCAGAAAGCTTTCTCTCTCAATAAAATTTTCCTACTCAAACCTCCGTCATTCCTAAAATTCATTCTTCGATGAACTCGCATTTCAGGTGGGGAGTTAGGCCTTAACTCTCCCGAGTCAATGGGACTTAGCAGTTTTTACTGTGTGTATCCTCATTTTAGAAACCGACTTGTTCATTATTGGCTGAGTTGTGGACACCTAATAATGACCATGACTTAAATCCCTCCCGTCTTTAGAAGCCTCAAAAATGCAAGAGCTCAGGTATATTCTGATTTTGATGGTGACGATGCATGATGAAAGTTGCTTTTCTTTGACAGTGATGTTCTGGAGAGGGAGTGCTTCGTTATCCTCATCTTCTCAGCCAATAAAGACTATAGCTTCTGAATTCCAGTGTCCGCGGAGGAAGACTCTCGGTAACACAATACTACAGAACCTCAGTTTCCATTAGGGATGCGAGCTGGGCACCTCTGGCTGGAATGGGGAAGGGAGTCTGCTTTCACTTTCTCCATCCTGGTTTTGCAAATACAGGAGTTCTGCAGTCAAAATATTTGGGTGTCTTTGGTATTTGGGTCATTCTTGAAATTTTTGTAAATAAAAGGCTTGACCTTCAACTAGCTCATTTACAAAACAGAGAGTTGATGGCAAAGTGGAGGTAAAGAAAGAATACAGAAAAACTAACACTAATATTTGTTTTGTATTTTTTGTACCAGTATATGACACAATTTAATTCTCATTTTTTTCCATTCCCCTACCCACCCCACAACTTCCCACCCCCTAAATACATAAGCTTTGCTTCCCTCTTTAAAAAAATTACCAGCACTTTTTCTTTTTACCCCTCATCAAGTTAAACAAGGTCTTTGCTGTTTTGAATTTTTGTCCTCAAATATTTTAAGACATGAGAGAATCGAGGTTTCAGGATAGAGGGATTGAGGAAAATTGACAGATTTTAAAAATATGTATTACCTTTGGGGATAATGTTACATTGGAGGGTGTTAAATAACAGATTGGGAAATATATAAGAGTTCTCTTTGGGTCAGCTGCTTTAACACTGTATAATTCCGAGTATTCAAGCGAGGTCTGTCCTCCACAACACAAGACTGCTCAAGGAGATAGGGTGGTTGTGACCAATACACAGGGTTTGGCTGGTAGTAACATCCTGCACTGTATAAAGCACAGAAAGGAATCACTTTGAATTTCCATTTGCTTTTCCTCTCCTAACCAGTTTCTCAGGCTTTGTCAAGCTAGACCTTGAAAGAAACTAATAGCCTTGGGTTTTTCCCAGGGGCACATCCAAAAGAGGGCAGGGCACTGTGATGGAGGCTATAGCATCCTTTCCTTTGCTTTCTTTCACTTTCACAGAGCAGGGAAAGTATGTTCTATTATATTAGATTTGAGATGTGGACATGATACAATATTCCCAGTTCAAAACTGTCAGCTAAAAAAAGAGGACTGAATTCTTGGGAAAAGATTTTAGGTGAACAGAGATGAAAATAATTTTAAGGCCAAAAGGCAGATTCTGTGATCAGAAAGATTGTTGTGTTTCTCTCCCATTATCCTTATTAAAAATGAATTGATTAGGCTTTTTTTATATTCTTGATGAGAAAATCATCGGCAACCGGTATGAATGGAACTAGCTCTCATAGTTACACAAAGGGAAAGAGGCAGAAAGGGCGAATGGGGAGAATGACTTACATTTACATTTGGATGAAGAATCATTTAAGAGATTATAAATGGGCAAAGCCACTGTATGAAAATATGTGTTATAGCAGTGGGCATGAAATGGTTAAGTGGTAATCCCAAGGCTGTGTGAGCAGGTAGGATATTTAATTACACTTCTGTAGAAGTGCCTCTGGGATCCCATCTCCCCCCAGTGCAGGTCCATCTGAGAGTTACCTTGCATGCATTTTTCCTGTGGACTGAGAGTGCTGTTCCTTAGCGACTCTCTCTGCTTGTCACTTGGAACTTTTCTTCCATTGCTAATAAACTGGCATGATAACAAACCAGTTATCTGGGGCACACATCACCGAGCAGGCATTTTTCTGGGCATGCTTGTGTTAACCAGGTTGACCTTCACCACCACCCCGGTATAAAAGTTTCTTCCTTCTCCTACCCTTTTGCCTTCCTCTCCCCCACCTCCTTCCTCATACACTGTAACTAAACTGAGGCACAGGGAATTGAAGTGGTTTGCCCAAAGTTACAGAGCTAAGAAATGGCAGAGCTCGAATTCACAGTCAGCCGGGGCTGGCTCCATATTGCATGCTTTGCTTCTCTGTACCCTCTTGAAGCCTCTTTCTTTTCTTCTTACTTTAACTCAGCTTTTCCCATGAGCTATCAGATGACTGTTTAGTGAAGTGTTAAGAAATATTTCTCCCAGGACAATGAGTCAGTGGTCAAATATATATGGGAAATTTAGGGTAGAAGGTGTTTCTGTTGTATAGTGTTTCCCCACTTGTTTAGTTTGCAACATGATGCTCCTAGGGGAGGGTCTACTGTGCAGTATGTTCAAACTCCTACGACTGCCACTGTTGCTCCACATCACCTGGCTATTTGTGGATGTTGTTGACGGTACCATCACTGAGCAGACACACGTGGGAAAGTAGCTTCAATGACCTAGCAGCTGGGCTGAGAAGACACTTGCTTCCTCCATGGGAACAAGCTGAGCTTTCAAGTATGGGAGAAATTCTAGGCCCTTCCAGACCATTGCTTTTTCATCCTCATGGGCATAGAAACCCTCTTCCCTGAGGGTGATGCCATTTGACCACCCCCCTCTTTACAACTTCTCATTGGCTCTATTGGCTTAGTTCCTGATCTCTTTCCCTTCTCCACTGAAGACTTTGGCAGCTGCATAGTGATTTTCCTCTTCACTCCAATTTCTTCTCTTATCAGGGGCAGCATCTTTGTAGATGAGCCAGTCCACTTCCAAGGTCATTTTGCTCTGAGATTTCCATGATCCTTATATTTACTCCCCTTCAAAACCTACATCTGTGGTTATCCTACACCAGGAATCCTACAACTATGAGAGTGTAAATTTCTATACCTGAAGATGACTTAAATTTTCCTCCTTTTAGCTTATTCTGCCACTTACAATGCTTCTGATTTTTAGCCATATCACAGCTTCTAAGTCCCCAAGCTACCTGTTGGTACCTGGGCTCCTCTCCTATAGTGGTTCCCTTTTTTCTTTATTTAGTCTGGATCCCATGATATATAGCATCAAAAGCTCTGTTGTTAGGACTCTCAAATTTCCTACCTTCTTATCCTTTGCTTAGAGCTATTTCTGCTTGGTCTGTCCTGCTCTCAAAAGTCCATTAGTCACCCCAGTAACTTTTTCTAGAAATAAAGAAGAAATATATGACTTCGCTACCCACTCCTTTAATCTGGTCTATGGAATTAATAATGCTTTATCCACATCTTTCCTTTGGGGGTCAACAGGAATCAACTTCCTATATTTGATATACCTTCAGATAAAATTAATTTCAAGAGTACATGTTTAGGATATTTATAATACATCTTCTGTAATCAGAATATGACAGATTAGCATTTTCAGGCTTCCTAGCATCTTTGGTAGTCTCATATTTTCAACATGACTTTTCATTACATTTGTCAATGGATCAAGCCTATCTCTTTTACATGCATCCATATTGCAGAACAATTTCTGTTCTTAACACCTTTTGTTGCAAGCTAATTTAGGCCAAATTAGATTTCTCCTGATTTAATTAAAATTCCTGCTGTTCAGGAGATGTTTTGTGATGTGAAGCCAGTGTACCCACTAGCAAGCTGTGTGTGTGTGTGTATGTGCCTGTGTGTGTGTATGTGTGTGTATTTTGAGGTTGCTTTCATGCTTTGTATCTTCTGAGTACTACATTCTTAACCTAGCAAAAAAATTGCATGTTATCCCAGGTCTTGTATTTGAATCTGCAATACCTTGGCAGATTCTTTATCCCAGGATTTTATGGAGATAACAACAGGATTAGTTGAGCAAGACAAATCTTTCACTGTAGGAAGAGAAAAAAAGTATAGTTGACTAGACAGGAATATTTAGAATATCCTGTTGTATAGTGTTGACCTGATATCAACCTTGGAAGGTTGGAAGGGGCTGATCTCCTTTCCCCTCATCATAAGGGTTATGGCCAACATCTCTACAATGAGAGCTGCTGACTAGAGAAGAAAATTACATACATATTTAATCATAGTTAGATATGATATGACCTTCAGGATGAAGATTTAGACCCATGAGGAAAAATGTCTGTTTTGTGCTTAAGTTGGATGAAGCAGGGACAACTATGTAAAGTCCAGTCAGACAGAAGCATCTGATGTAATAGTAACAGAATGTGTGTGGAATTCTACTGAGGCTGTCTGTCAGCTTCTCAGCTTCTTAGTGGCAGCTTTAGTTTTCCTAGGTTTGTATCGGACTTCCTCTGGAATACCGTTCTTGTAACCTATTGTTATTAGACAGGGTAGGTCAGAGATTTCTTTATGGCCAATTGTGATGCAGAAAGAAAAATGGGGGAAGATAAGAGTGCTGGTTTTAGTTTTTAATGGTGGCTTTGGGGAAAAGGAGTTCCAGTTTGTAAAACCTGCCTTGGGGAAGAAGAAGTCTGGTTTCTGTGACTCACTTCAAGGGAGAATGTGGGCCAGGAGCCAGGAGAGCAGGAGGAGCTGAGTGACCTTGATCCCAGGGCTGCCTCTGCAGGCCGCTAAATGCCACTCAATTCCAAGTACTCAGCTTACCAAAGTGCTGCATTTGGGGTACTATTTTCTGAGCCTAGATAGTATTCAGGCCCTGCCCTGTAAGGAACTAAAGATAACTCTGATCCAGCTGAACCGAGGGAGCCTCCCTTACCTTATCCTGGTTTTGATCCCTTTTTCTGCCTTTTCCTCTCCCTTGATTTGATCTCCAGGAGTGTGTTCCATACCATCTTGCGTTGATGATTTTTTTTTCATAGCAATTACTTCTATGATTAATCACTCTTCACTTTAAGGGCACCCTTTAACAATTGATTTTTATTATTTTTTTTACTTTTATTTATTTATTTATTTTTTGGAGACAGGGTCTCACTTTGTAGTTCAGGCTGGCCCTGAGCTCACTGTGTAGCCCAGGCAAGCCTTGAACTCAGCAATCCTCCTGCCTCTTCCTCCTGAGTGCTGGGATTACAGGTGTGAGCCACCATGCCTGGCACTGTGGTATGTGGTATTGATTGCTGGTGGGTGTGAGTCACCATGCCCAGCATTGTATGTGGTTACCGGGGATCGAACTCAAGACCTTGTGCTTGCGAGGCAGGCACCTGAACCACTGAGCTAAATCTCTGGCTCAGCAATTGACTTTTATTTTAGTTTTACTGAGTGCTTTTGCTACGCTCTATAAAATTCAGGGTGCCTGCTTTTTCTTTTTTGCTAACTCTGGGAAGTGTTTCCTTTTGTTTGCTGGATCCTGCAGCTTTTTTCATAATCTGAGTGCTGGTCCTATCTGAGTTCATCAAAAGAGTGGGCATGTATTCTTATTTGTTGAGAAGGTGAGTTCTTGGAGGTAGGTGTCTAGAATGGACCTTAATATTGTTCAGAGACAGGCTCTACACAGCAGGCAGCTCTCACAGATTCTATCAGTGTTCCATCCCTATCTCTCAACTTGCCTTCCAGTATCTGGTTTTTCTAGGTCAAGGCCTTTTCCTTTTTGCTCCAAGATGCAACTGTCATGGAGTGTTTGGAAATTAACAACTTCCAAGCAATCCTCAGTCAGTGGCTCCTGGATGAGGGTGTGTGCATACCTCACATCCCTCATTTTTTTTAAGTTGGATATTTTTGTGGAGTGTATTTTGCATATTTCCACTGTGATGAAACTCTAGTTACCCACCAAAATAGCTGACTTAACAGTGCACCCTTTACTGGGTGCTTCTATTCCATTTTTTATTTCTTCTGTTCCCAGCACATCTGGGGAAACAGTCTTTTTCAAATCATTGTCTCAGGCCACTAAGAGGACAAAAAAAATTTAAAACCACACATACTTTGAAAAAGTATTAAAGTATTAAAAGTGATTAATCATAGTAGTAATAAGTAAGTGATATTTCATTTGATCATTTTAATAAATTGTCTTAGTTGCTTTCCTGTTGCTGAGACAAAATATCCAATGTTCAAAGTTAAAGGAGGAAAGGTTTATTTGGCTCACAGTTTGGGGAAGTTTCAGTGATAATAATCAGGTGGTTCTAAAGTAGAGTGGATGGCAGACAGGCATGGCAGAGGAGAAAAAGTTCATGGCTGGCAGAAGGCAGCAAAGCAACAAGGGTGGACCGTATATCTTTTTATCCTTCATTATCTTATCTAGGCGACTTAGGGCATGTAGCACTTACACCTAAGGCCCTTGAGTCTAGCATTATACCATGAGTCAATTCCAGTGTCCCAAATTCTAGATCTGTTTTCCTCTGAAAAGCACCTATCATTACCACATGAGGCTTTAGGGGTACACCCAGACTCAAACTGGTTGCAGCATACATTCTACTTTGAGCTGTACTGGCCATGGACTTTGAGTTTCATTTTGAATCCATATAAAGATACCAAAAATTTAGGTTCTTGCAAGCTGATCCTAGAACAGTTATACCTAAAGAAAGGTTTTTTTTTTCTCTAAGGGTTTTAGAGAAAACCCTATTAAGTGGTTTAACTCTATTAAGTGGGTTTCTCATACCATGAAATACAAAATCTTTCTGGGAATCAAATAGTAGGCTTAAGAGAAAAAGTGATCCAAAAAGATTACATGCAATGATATTGAGATTATTAGAGGAGAAGAGCGCTGTCAAGAACTCTGATGGATTAGTGCATTACAGATTTAAAATGATTTATGAATTATGTTCTGAAACAGCTAAAATAAATATTTCAATATGCTAAAACATCTGGGACAGTAGTCCAAGGCAATGTATTCAAATATTTCCTGCTAATAGAACAAGCATTAAAAGGTATAACATTCATTTATCCATTCTGCAAAAGTAATATCAGGCACTTATCATAAAAAATATGCTATGTTATGAAAATGTAGCTGGGCATGGTAGCACATGTCTGTAATCCCAGCCCTCAGGAGGCTGAGGCAGAAGGACTGCTGTGAGTTACAGGCCATCCTGGGCTGCACAGTGAGTTCATTACCAGAATGAACTACATAGCAAGAACCTGTTTCACCAAAAAAGAAAAAAAAAAAGAAACTATAGCAATGAGAATCAAGATATTCTTCCCTCTGATGCCCAATACAAAATATAGTTAAAATAAATAGATAATTGCAGTTGAGTGTGGAAAAGAAAATAGAGAAATAAAAACAGAATAGAGGATTTTATCCAGATTGGGTATTTAGGTAAGGTTTTCTAGAGCAATGATGCTCAAGTTCGGACTAAAGAGAGTATATAAGATAAAAGAAAGAAAAGAAAGCAAAGGCATCTGAGGTGAGGAAGTAGAAGGCAAAATCTGGAGAGCATCTTGGTGTAGGTCCTGTAAGGACCACTTCATGGCTAGACCCTATGGCAGAAGAGTGGTGCAGCCTGAAAGGTGAAACTGGAGAATTGGCCAACTGTTCCTGAGATACCAAGGGGCTTCTAGTTATGTGATAATTAATGAGGGACCCACGAAAAGTGGCAATATGGTTATATAATAAGAGTTTTATGAAATGATCTCAAACCATTGTGTGATAATTTTTGTATTCTAAATTTGTTATTGAGGATGAATATGAGGACAAAATAATTTGTTTCAATATGGGGAAAGACCACTTTTTAAAAAATTGAATTCTTTAAGGTACAATTTATATACATGTCACAATCACATATAACATTGCGGAATTTGCAGGAAAGACCACTTTTACAACACGGTTTAAGGCATGTTGTTTTAAACACAGGCTGAGTTCCACCTACAGCCAAGCTCTGTCTTGTTCCTTCCTCTTTGGCCACATTGATCTTGTCTTTTCCCAAATCTGCCTGGATCACTGCATTTGCTATTTCTTCTTGCAGTCAGAGCCACCCCCTTTAATTCATTTGGATGATCTCAGAATGGTGTGTCCAGACCGTCCATCCAGACTTAATCAACGAGCCCTCCTTTCTTATTCTCTAATACCTTACCCTGTTTCATAGTATACATGGCAAGTACCATTACTTTATTTATGCCTCGAGCTTAACTGGCATATTGTATATGCTTGATATGCATATACATTGGGAATTGGATGCCATAATTGTGCTAATTATCATGCTAACTACCTCACATAGGAAGCATTCTTTTATAGAATATTTAACATCCATTTAACAAAATATTTAACAAAATATTTAGCAAAAATATTTAACAAAATATTTAGCAAAAATATTTAACATCCATTCTCTTTGCAAATTTCAAGTACATGATTCAGTATTATTAACTATAGTCACCATGCTACACAACAGAGCTCCAGAGTTTATTCATCCTGCATAGTTGAAAATTTGTTCCTTCGGACCACCTCTCTTCTTTCCCCATCTCCAGCCTGTGACACCCACCATTCTACGATCTACTTCTACGAGCTAGACATTTTTTAGATTTTATGGATAAGTGAGATCGTGTAGTATTTATCTTTCTGTGGCTGACATAGTTCACTTTTATAAGGATTAGATTGTTATTCTGTAATTGTCATAGGCTATCTTCACTTTTTCTTTTCTTTTTATTCATTTGACTGGTTAACTTCAAATTACCAGTCTATGAGCTTGCTGATTCTTTCTCTACTTGACCGATAATGCAACTTTCTGTAGAAATTTTCAGTTCGGTCATGATGTTCTTGAACTCTAGAATTTCCGTTTGGTTTCCCCGTACATGTCTGTCTGCTGATTTTGATTGTATGCAAGCATTTATGACTTTCCTGTTTTCATTTTGTTGTACTCTAGAGATGAGTGAGCTTTTAAAATGCTATTGTAGATCTCCTCATGCTCTGTTTTGTTCCTTTTAGTGGCACCATGTTTCTCTCATTATTCTCAAAACTTCTGTTTTGTGCTGTTGTACATACATGAGGAGAAATAGACACTTCTCCTGTCTTTACAAATCAGGTTTGACAGTGAAAGTTCTTCACCAATCAGCTCATGCAGAGGCCCTGGGTGGGTTGGGTGGCAGAGTTTTCAAAGGAGATTACTGCTCTTGTTTTCAAGTAGTCTGATGTTGTGGTAGGGTCCATGGGGTAGGCCTAGATCTTCAGTCCATAAGAGGCAGTCTACAGTTGGGGCACACTGGGATAAGTCTGGAGATCAGGCCCACAGGAGTGAACCCATGGGGACAGAGGACTGGTGACTGCTGATAGAGGAGCTGTCCTGGTTCTACAGTGAGTCTGGAGCCAGGATTCAGAGGAGCTGGCCTAAAACTTAGATGTTTGAAAGCCAGCCTGTTGCTTGGGTCTATGAGGTTTCTCTTCTTAGAGACTAGGCCTACAGGGTTGCTCCTGCTGTGTGTGGGCCTGGCACCATGGGGGCTAGGCTTTGCTGGAGCAGGACTAGTGCCTAATTCTATAGGAGTCAGACTGGTGGCTGGATATATGGGAGGTGGCCTGAGTCAGGAGAAATATGGGCTAGTCTAGAGTCTGGGTTCATAGGGGTTAGCCTTTGTACTAAGTATCACTGGGTCAGGACTGATAGTGGTGTCCACAGTGAAGTGCTCACTTCATTTCCTCCCCCACAATGGAGGATATGTATCTCTACACTGTACTTCAGGGAAAGGGAGGTCTGAAGTAGATAATGTAAAGTAGAAATTCTTTCCACTCCTCTTTAATGTTTCTTCCTCATTTCTCTGTCAGGTGATATAATCTCTCAACTCTTGGACTGTTTAGCTCTTTAATGTGAGGACGGCTGTTCAGATAGAAAATTGGAAACTGGAAAATTCTATTCTGCCATCTTTCTGATATTACTTTGCAGACTCCTCCTACTTGACACTATTTATCTAGATATTTTCCTCTTTTGTTTCTTTCTCCCACAGTAGATATAAACTTTATGTGGGCAGGTAGAGACTTTGTTCATTGCTCTATTTTCTTTACCTTTGATACCCAATATAGTTCAGTGTCTTTTTGTTGAATAAATAAATGAGTAAAACCCAACTTCTTCTCAAACTTGAGAGCATGTAACTGACTAAATTGACCTAAAATTCTGGTAAACTTTTGATATAATTTTGTAACAGTTCTTCCTGGGATTTGGATGGCTCCATACTGTTACATTCAAAAAATGTCACTAGCAATTTCCATAATAATACTGTTTTCTACAAACACATGCCCTTTGCTTCATCTTGTGGGCTAACTATAATAAGTATAATTAAAGTAATAAATAAAAGTGCCACTAGCCACACGGGACCCAGAATTCAGTCTTAAGGGGATTCCATGGGTTCTGACCTCTGTTTCACTAAATACACATTTCAATGAAGGGAGGAAAGTGCTCATAATAATTAATGAGCAGATGTGTGTCCACCGGCTGTTGTCTTCTATGATTCAAGACCACATTTTATCTGAAGTTCAGTTCTTTCTGCTCCATGAACCTGAAGTTGATGTTTATACTGTTGTTTCTAGGGATAGAGCTCTTTCCAATTTTTCTCTTTTGCATGGTTCACTTACAGTCAAAAGACTGTTTCATTTTCTGAATGCTGGTTGTAATAATGGGTACTGAGATAAAATCTTCCCTGCATTTACATATACTTTAATAACAAAGTCATTTAGGTATAAATGAACAAAAACAGAGAGACAAGGAGAGCTTAACTCATGACCCTCTAAGGTTTAGGCATACACAAAACATATGTTGTCTGTGTCAACAGAGGTGACTGATCTTGATTATGTATACTTCTAAACCATTATTATAAAGTTAGATCAAACAATATTGTCAAAGTTAAAGTCTTGTTAAAAAAAAGTTTAAAGACCTACTATTTTCCTCCAGGGAGTGTCAAAACTTGTATTTTTATACCAGAATGTCAGTTTGCCACTTAAGTGTTCACTGTATGTAAAAAGTTATCAAAATATATTGATGAATCCATACTAACTGTGGCTATATTTACATTAAGCAAATTATTTTGCCAAGTTCTGTATGTGTAAACATTTCCTATGTGCAGTTCATTCAAAAGTTTCAAACCATAGAAAGGCCATTAGAAATAATAGATTCAAATGTAATTGTTTTCCATCACTGACAAACATTTTTAAGCAATATAATTGAAATGTATGACTCATTTTTCAGTTTCAGCTGCAACAGTATTCCTGCTGAAGGTTTTCAAGTTGGTTAGCACTCTGTCTTTGGAATTGGGGACCCATACTCTATATGGGTCTGCTTCCTGACTAAGATGCTTCCCACTCCAGAGAACAATACTCATAAAGCTTCTTCCTTGCTTTAACAGGTCAGTGACTGTCTCTGTGCATAATGTAAGCTACTACTCCTTTGACAGCAACATCCGCTGCTGCTATAACCTGGGATATTTTCTCCAGGTGTGTATCCCATTAGGTCTCAACTCCCACTAGATTTGGAAGGTACTGTTACAAGAAGACTTCCTCCTCTTTATGGTGAAATATACTGATAGTACCACTTCATTCTTTTCATATTCAGGTTGATAATCTCAGTATATTTTCCCACTGGTTGGGATAATTGATTCCTATGAAACCTCTGCTTTTTTGATGACTCTTGCTGCATTCTAAGGATCAAAGATCCTTTGAGGTAAGCCTGTTAGAACAGGCAAATAACACTGATGTAGTCTCCCCTGGGATCTGTTCTGCTACCAAAACCTACAGGGCAATAGCAATGAAGAAGCTGTTGGAAAAAGGAACTACAATATAGCCACATCCAACTTTTAGCAATAATGTTCCAATCTACATCAAGAAGCAATTCTTTATCCTCCTTTCCAAAAACTCTAGAGGTCACCTTGGGTCAGAAAACACAAGACTACATGGCTGGCTAACTGGTGAATCCATCCCTTCTGGCAAAACTGGGTCATGATGACATCAATCCATGGAAATCCTGCCTGACCTTTTGCACAGTGGGCTGAAGTCTCAGGATTCTGACCCCGAGGAACCTGAATACAGATAGGGTTTCCTTTCATTCCATCAAAATGTGGATTAGTTGTTGCTGCATAGAATAATTCATGCCAAAATAATTACCCATAAAATAAAAGAAAAGGGAGCTGTTCCTCTTTCTCTCTTTTTGGTAGAGATCTGTTACTCTGAAGTAAACCAGGCAACAGGCCAAACAACTAAATCAGAGATAAGAACTGAATCTGGTAGGGCTTGTAAGAAGGGAACTTGCATTTGTTTGAGATTCTATCAAAATGTGCCATGCAAGCTTTTCTTTCCAAATGCCTTCAGTTTCTCTTCCTGGTCCCACGGCAAACCTTAAGCCATTGGTATCTAAACCTAGATCTTCTAGGCAAGGAACTCCATATTTCTCATCATGGTCATCAAAGGAGCTGGGCATTTTTCTATCACTTCTAAAGCAACTGTTTCTACTGGCATGTCTAGTGGTTCCATTTTGGTGGTGAGAATCTGAAATCCTTTGTAGATTAAAGGCAGTTGCCCACTACTGAGTTCTGTGATCTTGTCTAGGTCATATAATATATGTGAAAATTATACAATGACTTCTACTCCACTTTCTAAATAGCTCCTCTTGTTCCTTTCCAAAGAGTTCAGAAACACACTCAGTTGAAAATTTAGTAATATTTCATTCCTTGAAAAGCCAGGGAAAAACTTCTGCCAGTTGTCCATGATTCACACATAGATGAGAATTTAATTTTCACAGATTAGCATTATGATCCTCATGGCACGAAAGGAAAAATTGTCACTTGTAGATGCACACATTAAAGGAGTCTGGGAACCAGAGACTGAGGGTGTATAAGCAAAGGACGGTGTGGGTGCCCTGGAAGCACTCCTTTAGGGCAGGGTTGTCCTGGAGCCCGGGCTCTGGGGGAACCGGTGCATCTCATTCACCACAGCGTCCGGTTTCAGGCTTTTTCTGAAGTGTTTATGATGTGGGCACCACACGCTTGTTCATTTCCAGACAGGTAGTGACCAGCCAGTCCCCAAAGTCTAGGTCTTTCAGCAGGTGGGGGGGCTCTCTGTCTCCTCCCTTTTCCTTAGGTGATGGGGCCTGGCCTCTGAGACACAACACTTTTTTGTGCTCTCACATTTGTGGGCATCTCATATGGAAAGACATTGGTAAACTTTTCTGAACTGTATTTTTTTTTCACGTTTGTAGGATAAATAGCCTTGGAAGATAAAGACCATGTCCTTTTCAGAGAAATGGTGGGGCAGGTTTGCTTGCAGATGATATTAAAAGAGCTCATGGCTTCTCTTCTAAACTGCGGGCTACTGTGTGTGCGGGGTTTGCTTGGTCCTTGCCATCTCTCCGTGGAAATTTGGGGTTAGAGAACTGGAAAAAGGGAACGATGATGCTTCAGTCTTTTTTTTTTTTTTTTTTTTTTTTTTGCTTTTTGAGACAGGGTCTCGCTTTTTTTGTAGTTCAGGCTGGCCCTGTGCTCACTATGGTGCCCAGGCAAGCCGCCGCGAACTCAGCAATCCTCCTGTTTCTGCCTCCCGAGTGCTGGGATTACAGGCGTGAGCCAGCACGTCCGGCATTGTGGTATGCGGTGTTGATTGTTGGTGGGCGTGTCTCCACGCCCAGCATTATATGGGGTTACCGGGGATCGAACTCAGGACCTTGCGCTCGCGAGGCAGGCGCTGGAACCACTGAGCTAACCCTCTGGCCCAATGCTTCAGTCTTTTGATTTTCCATGTTGTTCATGTTTCTAATGCTGGTGTTTTGAGTCTTTACCAATATCTGTGAAAATTTGACAGGATAACTTTTTAACCTGCCAGAAGTTCAAAATCTCAGCTTTTACAGTCTTGACGGTTAGAATTCACCAGTTCTTTGTCAATGAGGATGGATCTGTATGACAAAGCGATGCAATGGCTGCTGACTAGATTTAGGAAGTCTGTGAAAGCCAGCTCATGAAGAGCAGTGAAGGAACCCAAATAATTCAGTCCAGAGAACAAAAGGTGAAGGGAAACTTGAAAACAGTCTCCTAATCTTTGAAGAGTAATGTAGAAGAATGAATACCTTTCTTCTGGGATGCTGTGCAGGACAAAGTTCAAACTAATATGTGAAAGATGCACTGAAGCAGATTTTAGCCAGTTGGTAAGGAGACTTGCTCTTTACCTATGAAAATCTGCAAATCCTGCACATAACAGACTAGGTCTTAAAATTAAGATAGAAATTGTTTGGTTCAGGCTTTAATTTGGCATGCTCAATAATGCGTTGGCGTCTGTGCTTATGGATACGGAAGGCATTTAAACACATCACTGGACTCTTTTATAATGAAACCACTCACCCACTAGAAATTATTTCAGATAATATCTTAGGTTTCTTGAACAATAGCAGATCACCCTGTTGGTATATCACCTTTAAAACACATGTCCAAGGTAGTTAAAAATGCAAGTTTTTGAGTCTTACTTCAAAGACATTTATATATATATGTATATATTTATTTATTTGTTTGTTTGTTTGTTTACTTTCCATACTCTTCCACTAATGAACTTCAGTCTAGAGCAGAACATCAATCATTATATGGGAAATCTTAGACAGAGGCCAAGTCATGTTGAGTATTTTACCATCTATTCACTCATTCAGTGTGCAGTTACTTAGCATCTATTCTTTTGTGCTAGACTGTCTTCTGTACTTGGAGAATATGGAAAAAGTAATGTAGTTCCTTGTCATTAAAAGACTCATACATGTATAGGGATGCAGCTAAGTAAGCAAACAATTGAAATGTATTTTTTTTTTAGAGACAGGAACACAGAGTCCTGTATTATCATGAAGGAGGTGCATATAGATTATACCTAGGCATAGAGAAAGGTTAAGGAAGATTTCCCAAAGGAATTGATAAAATTAAGGTTTAAACTCCAGAAGAAAAGCTATGTCCTATTGCATTGAGGTGATATTGTTGTCTGTTTAAAATTACTGTGACAGGTTATTTCACTCTTAGTTTTTGAGACTGAATATCCAAACAGCATGATGTCAGCTCTTGTGTGGCCTCCCTGGTTGCATCACAACATGGCGGATGGCATCATGGTGACAGTGTGTGGAAAGAGGGATTGTGTGATAGGTAGGATGCTAGAGATTGAAGAACAGCCAGTCTTGCTCTTTTATCTCATAAGACCTGATTGAGGTCCTGTGAAAACTACTTAAACACTTCTGAGGGCAGTATCATCAATGTCTTAACATCATTTACTAGGTCTCACCTCTTAAAGATCCCATTAACTCTCATATTGCTGCATAAGCCATCAAGATTCAAGCACATGAACTGTTGAGGGCAAGCTACACCCAAATCTTAACAGGTATGGAACAGCCTGGTATGTTCAATGAGGTACAGATAATATGATCTGGGCAAAAAAGGGATAAAGATGGAAAAATCAAAGGACTGGAAAGTGAAGCAAGAGACAGACAACAAAAAGGTAGCAGAAATGAGAACTTCCTTTTGCAAAGATGCTTTTGATTACAGGCTTAAGATTTTCCCAAGATGGAAAGTCTTAGAGGCAGGATATCAGTTAGATGCTGGCTGGAGCAATCCAGAAAAGACATTAATCGTTGAACAAGTAGGATTAGCATATACTCTGGATTATGAGGACTGAAGTACTCCAGATTTGTCTTTAAAAGCTTTTACATGTCAAGAGTGTATCCAGAATCCTGAATCTTGGGCTCTGTGATCTATCTACACCAGGACTCCATGACAAAATGAGTATAGGCTGGTCTTACAGGTGGAAACATCATTGTGGCATCAAGTAAACTGTTTCAGAAAGGCAGATGCTGCCACCCCTCTTATTGTTATTGGTCTTGGCTTTCCTTGTTCTTTTGAAAGGCATTGTGGGTGCTAGATGTGTCCTCCAGTGTCTATGGAGATCATTTAAACACCGGGTACCAAAATAACTTCTGAAAGGGAAAGGGTTTGGTTGCTAGGAAACCAATGGCCACTATTAACCACACCTACAGGGCAACTCCAGATGAAGTCTTTTCTCTTCCGAAAGGAATTTCTAATTTTTCCCTTGAACTGCCACTGCCTACATATTTAATTTCCTTTTGGGGTGCAGCAGCCATCTGGCCTGCTAACAAAGGGTTTCTAACTGATTATGCAAAATGTTCAGAACTAAAACTTGGCCAGATGTGAGCCTTTTCTCCCCCCTCCTTCAAAATCAGAAGAAAATCAGGCAGGTTTCTTTCTTTCTTTCTTTCTTTTTCTTTCTTTCTTTCTTTCTTTCTTTCTTTCTTTCTTTCTTTCTTTCTTTCTTTCTTTCTTTCTTTCTTTCTTTCTTTCTTTCTTTCTTTCTTTCTGACAAAGAATGAATAGCCTTAGGTACCCATTAGAGTTCTTATGTATATATGTTTTTAAATGATTTGTTTTGAATACCCAGCACCAGCTGAAAGCAAAGCATTGAGACGGATAAAAAGAAAGAGTGAAAGAATTCCCCTTAACCAGATGCCATGATCAGGTTGGAGAGAGAAGATGACAGGCAGGGAATATAAGTGATGGGGTCAGCCTGTGCTGGGTCCCTTTGCGTCGCAGCCAAGCACCTGTCCTGACAGTGTATCGTCTGACCCTCCGTGCATACTCGAGACAGATTTGTAGAAAACAAATCTCTACTGAATCAGAACTCACAACGCCAAATTCCTCTCTGTACCCATCATGAGTTCCTAACAAAACAAATAAACAGTGGAAGCAAGTCAAGCACAGCCCAGTGCCAGGAATCCCTGAAAAAGAAAGAACCTCAGAGGGGCAGCAAAGCAGAGAGGAGCAAGGGGAGACTGTTAACTGCACCTTCACTCTGGTAGCCACAGCCAAGTCAATGACAGTTCCAGGTGGAATCATAACCCCTTACTCACCCGTATGTTGTAACCCTGAGCCCTGAGGAACAAATACCAGGGCTGTGTTCGCAGAAGAAAGAAGGTGGTCATTTTAAAAATGGATTTTAT
Organism: Thryonomys swinderianus; assembly: GCA_004025085.1. Lineage (NCBI taxonomy): Eukaryota > Metazoa > Chordata > Mammalia > Rodentia > Thryonomyidae > Thryonomys > Thryonomys swinderianus. Next base: position 28,519 of record PVIC010018805.1, read on the forward strand.
TGGTATACTTTATGCATACATAATAATCACATTCAGCATTGAGAATTTGTACCTGTACATAACATTTGTAAGCCCAGGTTAGAGGTCTTTGGAGAAAGCAAACTGCTGAGAAAAACATTTCTATTGCTTACTCTACCTAGTTAATAGTATTTGTTTGGCAACCCTAGCAACTAATATAATTTTCATATAAGCTACCTACATCTGCAGAGAAACAAACTTAATCTTACTCATTTCTTCCTTTAATTGGAAATTAGTGGAGAAAATCTAGCCTGAAACTTGTAACACCTGGAAAATAAAGAAGTCTGGAAGAAGGGTGTGATTTGATAAGGTGTGAACTAACTCCAGGGCTCCAAGCTAAATCAACAATGAAGCCTGGGTCATCTCTTTTCCTCTAGAGTCATTTACTTTCCCTGCCCTAGTGCATCCTTGCACCTAATAAATGTTTGTGCATCGGTCACTTCTTTTCTCTGTCCATCTCTATCCAAAACTCGCGTTTTTTTTTTTTTTTTTTTTGAGAGAGGGTCTCGCTTTGTAGTTCAGGCTGACCCTGAGCTCACTATGTAAGCCAGGCAAGCCTGGAACTCAGCAATCCGCCTGTCTCTGCCTCCCAGAAAACTCAGGTTCTTGAAAACAAACCACAGCCCTCCTCAAAGGGTACCTTTGAGAAGGAATGAAATTGCCTTCAGAGTAGCAGCCAAACAATCGAATAAAGAGAAGTTCTGTCCAAGCCTAGTTAGTAAGTGCAAGGTGATAAAGAAAAAGGAAAAAGGAAGATGGAGACTGGCTATAAGAACTACACAAGTCAACATGGTAAAATGAAAAAGAATCTATGCAAAATATAGACAGAGATCCCAGTCTAGAAGAAAATATAATCTATGGGACAGAAGGCGATTCGCTACAAGTGTTTGTCAGTGTGGCAAAATCTAAGAGTGTGAATTCAGTAAAAACAAGTGCTTAAAGATAAGAGAATAACTACATAGGACATGACGCAAAGGGACATACAGCTCCAGGGAAGAAAAATGATAGAATAAAATATTTTCATTACCGAATTCAAAAATCAAAATTAAATACATGAAGAAGGGAACGGGCATTGCTGAAAATTCAGTTACTGCAAATGTGAAAAGACTGGAAAACGCATAGTGAATGCATGAAAAAGAGAAAGGAAAGTAAGCAGATGTACACCAAGGAAGAAGGTCAATAAAATATAAATCTAATATCATTTAATTATTGTAAATTATTGTGATGAGTACTGGACAGCGTGTATGTGGAACAAAATCAGCAGCGAGTTTATAGATGAACAAATAAACACGCCCACAGAGCGGATGGCGATGAGGGCTGGGCAGAAACAATAGCGACGTTAAGGGTAGTGAACGCAGTGGGGAGGTGATCAGAGAAAACCTTCTGGGGGGCCCAGGGGTGAGACCGGAGGACACCAGGGAGCCAGCGCCGGGGGCATTTAGGGGAAGGAAGTTTAGGAAAAGAGAACACATATGGAAAGGGCTGGAGTGACAACATACCTGACATGCTTAGAGCCTTAGGGAGCTGGTGTGACTGGAACAGAGGTGGCCACGGGAAGGGTGCTCGGCAAGGACAGAGAGATGCAAGGAGCCATATTGGGATCCTCTCGGGGGTGGCTGTGGGGATTCTGAGAATGCTCTGAGTCAAAGGGAGACAGGCTCCCTGGGGCTGAGCATGTGTTGGAAGTTGATGTGGAAAGAGAGCAGGTTGAAACATCAAGACCAGTTAGAGGTTCTTGGAATAACTGAAATAAGAGATGATGGAGGGTTAGCGTAAGGTGTGCTTGGGTTTGAATGTCTTCTCCCAAATCCATGGTGAAATTAAGTGCCAACATGGTCAGAACAGGTTTGTCCTTTAAGGGGGATGAGGTCATGAGGAATTTACACTCATGAATGGACCGATGTCAGTCCATTCCACATCTCCAGAATGAGATAGTCATCACTGTGCCAGTTTGTTAGTTACCCTGAAATGGGTTGTTACAAAATCCAGCTCTGCCTATTACATGCCATCTTGCTCCCAGCCCTACTCTCTCACATACCCCCCAGGTCTTTGATGGCTTCTGCCATCATCTGAGGCAGTATGAAGCCTTCAGATGACATACTTGACTCTTGGACTTCCCAGCCAGCAGAGAACTGTGAGCTGAATGAACCTTTATTATTTATAACTACACAGTCTGTGGGATTCTGTTACAGAAGAAAATGAGTGAGAACAGGGAAGTTAGTAACAAGAGGTGAGATTTTAGATATTTTGAAAGAAGAGATGATAAGGTTTGTAGAAAGTATAGATATGGGGCATGGAAGCAAAAGAGGAGCCAAGAATAACTCCAGGCTTTTGGCCTGAGTGTTGAGAAGGATTGAGTTGCACTTACGAGATGGAGACTATGTTGAGAGCAGATTTGTGACAGGACCTGGGCTCTGATATTGGACATAAATTTGACTCTTTTTTTTTTTTTTTTTTTGAGACAGGGTCTCGCTTTTGTAGTTCAGGCTGGCCCTGAGCTCACTATGGTGCCCAGGCAAGCCGCCGCGAACTCAGCAATCCTCTTGTCTCTGCCTCCCGAGTGCTGGGATTACAGGCGTGAGCCACCACGTCCGGCATTGTGGTATGCGGTGTTGATTGCTGGTGGGCGTGAGTCTCCACGCCCAGCATTGTATGTG
>PVIC010018806.1:7677-31311 GCA_004025085.1 Thryonomys swinderianus
GTAGTATTAGTTATACTATGTTTTTCTTTGGTATACCTATTTATTTAATTTTTTTTTTTGAGACAGGGTCTCACTTTGTAGTTCAGGCTGGCTCTGAGCTCACTATGTAGCCCAGGCAAGCTTCGAACTCAGCAATCCTCCTGTGTCTGCCTCCCAAGTGCTGGGATTACAGGCGTGAGCCACCACGCCCGGCACTGTGGTATGTGGCACTGATTGCTGGTGGGCGTGAGTCTCCACGCCCAGCACTGTATGTGGTTTCCGGGGATCGAACTCAGGACCTTGCACTTACGAGGCAGGTGCCGGGACCACTGAGCTAATCCTCCAGCCCTATTTATTTAATTTTAATACGTTTGTTTACTTCCTGGGAATGAAACCCCAGGCCTCATACATGATAGGCAAGTGCTGTGCCATTAGGCTAAATGCCTAGTCATTGGTTCTTTATACATAAAACTCATATCGTTAGATTTTTTTTTTTGGCCTTTTTATGGTTGGCAGGAAATTTGATTATGTTTGATGATGCAGTACTGTATACCACTTCATTTCCTCACATTTAAATTTTTTTCTTTCAGCCATTGGCAGATAACTTTGTTTTCATCTGAGTATAATATCACTATTCCTTTTTCTGTTCTTTTTTCCTCACTTGCAGAAATAAAACTATTTACTCATTTTTTTCCACTGCTTGTAAATTGTTTCTTATTTTGTAATCCTTTCTAGATATTCTCTGACATGAGGTGATACCCTAATTCATTTCTCATTTAACCATTTAATACTCTTGGTTTTATTTCAGCCCCATTTTGTTTCCATTTGTCATTTATTCCTGAGTTCTATTACCTGTCTCCAATATGTGAGGTAATAAAAAATGGCTAAAATACATTAGTGTCTTTGAAATGCCTGTTTACAAAGAGCTTAGCATTAATGTACAGTGTGATTGGACCGGGGATTTAGCTCAGTGGTTCCAGCGACTGCCTGGCAAGTGCAAGGTCCCGGGTGCAATATCTGAAACCGCATATCACAATGTCTGGCATGGTTGCTCATGCCTGTAATCCCAGCACTTGGGAGAGGCAGGAGGATTGCTGAGTTTGAGGCTTGCCTGGGCTACATAGTGAGTTTGGGGCCAGCCTGAACTACAAAGTGAGATCCTGTCTCAGAAAACTTTAAAAAAAAACACATACATACATACATACACATATATATGCATACATGTGTATATATATGGGATTCTGCAACTCAAAACATGAGATAACCATAGACTATTCAGGTCAAATAAAGTCTTGAAACACATCGTTTTGCATGTAGTTACAGGAATATAGATTTCCACTGTCAATTAGAAATCAAGTTCCTTAGGCTATATGCATCAGAATACTATAGCATGATTTTGAAACGGTGAACATATCAAAGGTTTTTAAAAAAAGTTGACTTGGGTCATAAACAGAAATTGTAATGAATCCAACCTTACATTAAATTGGACCAGAAGTGGTTTATGAAAAGAAAGTCACTGTAACTTTAAAAACTTATCTTAGGCAAGTCGTCCTTGGAAAATAATTTTATCTAGATTGCTTTCTGCCTTGAGGTTTGTAGATAGTCTTTGAACTTGCAGAGCTCTCTTCTGCATAACTGTTTTATACAGCAGCTGTCAGCTTCAGCACTGCAGTATTTTATGTGAGGTATAGCTGTTTCTCCAGATCAGTGGTGAATCTATGGTGCATGTGCTTCAGTGGGATTCTTGTTATCATTGAAAACTCCAGAAGGTGCACCATCAGTAGCCTAAATGCCTCTTGTGGTTACAGAGAGGAATGCTGGCTATTTTATCATGACATTTTCAGATTTATGGAGTGGTTATCATGATTGATAGTCCTTTCTCTTGTTTTATGTGTAATAGACACATCTGTGCATCCGGTTTAAATATGGTACTGGACATTTCCAGTATGGTGATAATGGTTCCTCACCTTCCTTTAATGTGCTGAAAGGTGTGTCAGTGTTTTTCATCATGTGGAATGATTTTATTTTATTTTTTAGGTTTCTATTAGGTTTGCTATTTATAATAGCAATTCTGTAAATTTCTCAATTCTCACATACATGCTTTTATAGTGCATTCTTTTCTTTATCTTTACCTTTGGGAAATGGTTGAGATTTCATAGCCTTGTAGGTTTGAAGTGGTGGATCAGTAACTTGATTGCTATTCTAAGGGTATTTAATAATTACATAGACTATAGTCAGAATTACTGGCAGGTTTCATTGCAGGATCATGAATCTTATAGAGGCTCTTTCTAATGCAGTTTCAGTGAATAGTAAAACTAAAATACTGCTATCTTTTTTTTTTTTTTTTGAGACAGGGTCTCGCTTTGTAGTTCAGACTGGCTCTGAGCTCACTATGTAGCCCAGGCAAGCCTCGAACTCAGCAATCCTCCTGTCTCTGGCTCCCGAGTGCTGGGATTACAGGCATATACTGCCATCTTGAAGGCTTTTTCTGTATACTGCCGGCAATACTGCCATCTTGAAGGCTTTTTCTGTTCAGGTCAGATGTAGATTTTTATGGCTTAGGAAAGGTCTGTCATATCAAGATATTTCTGTTTACAGGGTAGATTAAACAAGTGTAGTTAATCTGAATGTGTGATTGCTCCTTTGCTTTCATAGTACTCACATCTTAAAATACTGTACTCCATTTCCTATTGCTATATAACACACTAAAGGGATACTTCAAGATACAGAATATGCTTAGTAGGCTAAAGGAGGAGAATAGAAGCGACTCTTGAAATACTTAAATGTTGAACTCTTTTCATTCAGTCCATTGTGACAAAATACTTTTCATTTTTATTTTGTTGATCATTGTACCCTTAGGCCTGCACTTATAGGCTTTCAATAAATATTTGTTAAATAAGGTTTTGTTATTATTTTTTTTTGTTGATACTGGGGTGTGAACCCTGGGTTGCTCAACCATAGAGCTACATGTTCAGACCTTTATGTTTTGAGATAGGTCTTGCTAAGTTGCCTAGGCTGGCTTTAAATTTGGATTCTGCTGCTCAGTGTCTTGCATAGCTGGCACTACAGGTGTGCTCCACCTCTCCCAACCCTGCTTATTGCTTATAATGGTTATTCTTGTGGAAGCTTGGAAAATTTGAATATACGTATTTTTTTTAAAGAAATGTTCAAAGATACTTGTTTTTTAATTTAAAGGTTTTATACCAATTCTAGTACTTGTTGTTTATCTTAATTTACATATCAGATTTAATACTTTTAACTGTCAGATATGACCACATGTCATAATTTGTGTTTTTTAACACTTAATGTTATGTGTTGATGTTAGCATGTATTTTATGGGTAGCCTTCTGATAAATTATGAGAGGATACTGTAATATATTAGTGGTTTAATATTGTATGAGGAGTTAAATTGTATATATACATTGTAAAAGGACAATTATATTTTATAGATGAACACAGTTTATTTTAGAGGTTCTTAAGTACAGTGATGATTAAAGAATAAAGACAGTTGGTTCTGCACCATGAAGTTCTCACAGTGATTTTATTGGTTTCACTAAAAAGTAGTGTTCAGACATTAATATTATTGGACTTCCAGTTGTATCTTTAAAATTGTTGATGTGTTCTACTTAAATTGTTTTAGAATACTTCCTATTTACCTGACCAAAAAAAATCTGAAGCTTTTTCATTTAAAAATATGCATAGGATAACTTGATAAAATTAGTTCTTCAAATTTTTCTTTCTCACCTATCTCAGCAAAATAGTCCAACAACCTGTCAGTAGGCAGCAGTAAATATTGAAAGTAATTCTAGTTGGTTAGCTAGTACATTTTATTTGCAAGGCTTAATTTCAAAATTATATTAGATTTTACATACCTGAAAATTATTTTAAGACACTTTTATGTGACTCTAAATTTAGTGCATTAATTTTCTCACTCTCTTCTTACAGCATTTTCAGTTAGCTTTGGTTGACTGTAATCCCTGCACTTTGTCCAATGCTGAAAGTAAGTATTAAGTACCATAATTTTCTACATGTAATCAGATCACTTCATCATAAATAACAATCATAATATTAATAGTAGTTATAAATTCTGTGCTTTTTTTTTCCTCATAGAATTGTTGAGTGTTAGCTGTATTGGTTGCCATGGCTACTTATACAAATGGAACATGTGAGGCTGTGAGCAGCTTGTGTCTAAAATAGATAGGCCAGTGAAGTGGGTTGTTGAATTAAAATTATCTGCATTAATGAAACAGATTGATTTTTGTGTGTGTTTATTATATTGTAGATTGTCAGTCCCTCTCCCCCCTCCCCCATTCCTCCCCTCCCTTCCTCTTCCTGGTGGTGGTGGTGGTGAAGTGTAAGGCAGATCGAGTACTTCACACATTATTAGACAGTAGCTGTACCACTGAGAGGCAGTCCCAGACCCTTTTTATTTGTTCAATTTACTTTTTTTCTTTTTGTAGTAGCCAGGGCCTTCACATTGAGTTATATCCCCTAGCCCATTTTTATTCTTTATTTTGAGACAGAATCTGGCTAAGTTGCTAAACTGCTCAGGCTGGGCTTGAATTTGTGATTCTCTTGTCTCAGCCTTCTAGAATATTGAGATTTTTAGGGTAACCACAGTTTCTTGAAGAAGAGGGAAAAAACCTGTAAATGATTTCTGTTTCTTTTGAAACAGGGTCTCACTTTGTAGTTAAGGCTGGCCCTGAGCTCACTATGTAGCCCAGGCTAGCCTCGAACCCGGCAATCCTCCTGCCTCTTGCCTCCCGAGTGCTGGGATGACAGGCGTGAGCCACCATGCCAGGCAAATGATTTCTGTTTCTTTAATCTCAGGATTTGGTAGTGATCAGTGTATTTTTAGAATAAACAGTTAAAAATAACAAATGCAACAATGTTTTGCAATTTCTAAGATAAGGTTAATTCGAGAGATAATACATTAATTTAGCAAATTATTAAGTGCTAGTTCATATTTTTTTCTTTGTTTTTCTGGTTATATAAGTCACCTAAAATAGAGACCCTTAACATTCTTTTCAAATTAGGTTAATGAAATAAGAAAACAGCTTGTTTTCATTTATTTCATTATTATCTAGTACCTTAAAAGTACCTTTTTGGTCACTACTTGACAGTTTCAGTAGCTTTGAGAGACCTTTGAGAGAATGAACATCCTCGTTCTAATTTACTCTGTCAAGGTTATGTCTCAGTTGTAGATCATTACTCTTGTGAGGAAAATATTGATGGGTAGAATGAGTGCCACAGGGAGGAAAACTTTCATGATGAATTTGAAAAGAACAGTTTGAGCTATCATGAATATATCTTCAAGTCTGCTGTATGCATCTGTTGGTTATTGAGAGAGAAAACAGGAGGCTAGACTGAGAAGCTTCCTGAAATTTTAGTGCTAAAAGATTGTTCACTCTAGTAGGAGGACACGTTTCAGAATTTTTAGGCCATTATAGTTTATTTGACTTGTAGTTTATTTTAGACAATGTATATAAATTTCTTAGTCACCATGGTAAAGGTGAATGCCTTACAGAGCACCAGCAGTTGTAGAGTACATACTTTGAGCCAGTACAGTGGACCCTTGACTTATGAACTGAATTCCTAAGGGCAGGTTGTAACGCAGGTTAGTTGTTAGTCAGTGCAGCCGAGTTCTGGATATTTACCTCGCTATACACCATAGATAACAAGAGGCAGATGAATCTTCCATTAACCTGACTAACCCAAGTTGTTTATATGTCAGGCTGATTGTGACTTACGGGTCCACTATATTACTGTTTAAAATACCTGGCTTTTTATTGTGTTTTAAAACTTAGTTCTCTTTGAATTATTTTTATTTTCATTGATTTGCTTGTGCCACTGACTTTGACAACTCTTTCAAATCCTTCCATATTACTTGTGATACTACTACAAGATAGTAAGTGTGAAGTATAGGGCTGAGGATGTAGGTCAGTGGTAGAGAACTTGCCTGATGTACACAACACCCTAGGATCCATCCCTAGCACCACCAAAAAAGTGCAAGTTATAAAAAGGAAAGTGAGCTTTTAAGAGCCTTTCTGTAAGCGGTATTTTATGTTTAATTAATTTATATAATTAAAAAATAATACCCTTATCGCTTCTAGAACTGCTTATAATAAGAGGTTAGTTATAGTTTGAAATGCAGAATAAAACCATAGTTTTGAGAAGAATTATGGTGATAATAGACTTTCATTATTGTGCTTGCCTCTTCAGGTAAAATTGTTTCTTTTAGTATTCATTAATCCTGTTACTCTACAATTAATACATTAATTTCTGAGTAAAGTTTAATTTTAGGATTTCTCATGGCAAAATTTATTACAGTTTTTTGTTTCAAGTGAGACTTCCTATGTGGAGCTTTTACTTAGTTATACAGTTAGGCTCCACTTTGAAGAGGACTTCTAAGTATGTAAATGTATAATGTTTTTCAAACTCCAAAAGATGACATTGGATTTATTAATTCATGGGATAACGAGATTCTTTTCATTAAGGCCGCAAACTGAGCTAGAGGAAGTTTGGAGTGATAGAGATGCCAGCTAGCTACTGATCATTGTTTTTCCTATTCCTTGCCATCTTTATTAGAAGATGACAATGACTGGGAGGAAGCATTGATTTTTCCATCTCTTTCTTACTGTTTTAACCTATAATAGCTTAAAGAGGTAAGATGTGACTGGTGTCTGAAGGAGAGCTACAAAAGAGCAGGGAGGGTTGAAAAACAAAAGCCTTTGACCCGTGGAACACACACCAGATCTGGACAGCAATTATTATTATTGTATGTTTTTCAAATAATGCTCTTTTTCATCTTTTAAAGATGATATTTTAATTCAGCACCATGTTTAATTCATATGTAATATTTAACTTAGAGTGAGATGTAGTACTTTTGATCCAAAATTGTTATGTGATTTTAAAGTTCATTATCTATTTTGTTTGCTCTTTGCCTTATGTAACAAATAACTTACGGTCATGTAGTTCAACAGTTCCTAGGTGTTCACATAGGGCATAGACACCAAGTGTTTCTCACAGAACTGAATAAGAGGCAGCCTTTGTTCAGAGTATCTGAATCATGATCTCAGGAATTTGTATTTTTAAGAAGCTTCCTGGGTACATCTTACGATCATAGGAATCAATAAGTTCAGATGCACACTCCACGTTACCTTTGGAACCTTGTTTTTACAAGTTCACTTAAACTTTCTACATATAGTTTTGAAAGATTTGGAGACTCGTAATATTTAAGTAGCAATAGCCAGTTTTGATTCCTAGCTCTTTTTTTTTTTTTTTTTGAGACAGGATCTTGCTATGTAGTTCAGGCTGGCCCTGAGCTTACTATGTAGCCCAGGCAAGCCTGGAACTCAGCAATTCTCCTGCCTCTCCTCCCGAATGCTGGGATTGCAGGTGTGAGCCATCACGCCCAGCACTCCCTAGCTCATTTTTGCTTTTGTTGAGTAATTATAGAGTTGGAAATAAAAGTTCAAGTAATTATTTTTAATTTTATTTTTAACATTTACTTATTAATTTGAAACTCTTTAATACTTGTCCTCTAAGTGGATTGATGTATTTTTTAAATGATGAAATCTACCTAATTCTGAAGAACTGGAAAAGAAAAATCATATCTTCTCTATGTTATTAACAGTGTCATTATGGTCTATAAAATATATATCAAAAAACAAGTGGTTTTGGGGATATAATGTTTTCGTTAAACATTGACATTACTGTATTTCTTACTTTAACTTACTTTATAAATACCATGTTTTGAGATGTATAAATTTCAGATTTTTCTCTGTTTAATGTTACTTTGAATTTTGTAAGATATTCTCATTTGCTATATATAAATGCTAATTTATTAAATTGACAAGTTTTATTTTGATAGTGACAAGGAATAGTTGTAGTTTCTTATATTTATTTTTTTAGTGCTCTTGATCCTATATTTTATTAAAAGCAAATGAGCTTTTGTTCCACTATTAATTAAATCTATATAGTGTAGGTTGTTTGTCTTACATTTCATGTTATTCTTACTTAATTTACCCCAAACTCTTCTGTAGTGTTACTGATTTTATTTTCCATCATCCTTTGCAGTTCAGTTTCACATTGCCCACTTATATGAAACCCAGGTAAGTGTTTTAACTTACCCAATTTAAAATAAAAACAAACTATCACTCATTTCATGCGTTAATAAAATTAAATATATGCAGAGTTCTGAGTTTGTCTTACAAAAATTTTATACTCATTAATGGTCAAATGAGTTGATGAATTACTATGGAAAACTTGCTATGTACACAAAAGCTTCGTTTAATATGACGTCTCTAAACTTGATTTTATATGCTCAAATGGCTATATTTAAGGTTTATCTTATTCATGATGCACAATGCCTCATTTTCTTTTCAAAATGTTTCAGGTATTTGTTGTAATGCATTGTTTTTTTATAGTTTCTTTGACTTTTTGTTAAGATTAAAATAGCTCCTTTACAGTCACTATTCAGATGGCATATTAGAGTCATCTCTGGATGTCATTTTCATTACTTTCATGGCTATTTTTATTTTAAAACTTTCAGTTTTAGGAACCTGTTTTGGAATGGTAGATTTTGCTCAGTTTATGATTAAAGGTAAAGCACATTTACTTTAGGCACTACTTAGAAAATTGGAGATAAGTTAGTATGAGACTGAATATTAGTCTCTTAATATTATAATTATAGTTTGTTTATAACATGCATCTTAGAACAGCTATACAGAAAAAATACAATTTGTTATACATATGCATAATTTTTGTTTTGATATTTTGACCCAAGTATAACAATAAGACATGTAAGCTTATACCTAGAAGACAAAATAATTTTTTTTTTTGAGACAGGGTCTCACTTTGTAGTTCAGGCTGGCCCTGAGCTCACTATGTAGCCCAGGCAAGCCTCGAACTCAGCAATCCTGTCTCTGTCTCCCGAGGGCTGGGATTACAGGCGTGAGCCACCATGCCCGGCAAGACAAAAGATTTTGCTACAACCCATTCTGTACATTGTTGTGGGACATACTCAGCTTAATACTGGTGGGTTTTTTAAAAATTGATTTTATTGGTACCTTTTATATATACATTATGATCACATTCAACATTGAGGGTTTGTACCGATAGATGACACATATTAATTCTCATTTTTTTCCTTTCCCCTGCCCTCCTTACAACTCCTCCCTGTTCCCTATATACGTAAGCCTTGTTTCCTGTTTTTTACTATCAAATTTTTTGTTTCCCTTATTTACTTACCCCTACCCCTCTTTTCCCTTTTCCTTTTGAACATTTCCTATTTCACAACACCTGTCATATAATGCAGAACTCATTTACACCTTCAGTTTCTCATACTAGAGGAATGATACCATATTTATACATCTGTGTCCTATTTATACTGGTAGTTCTTAAACCAAGTTACATAGATAGCAAAACCATTTGGAAAACTTTAAAACTCAAAGCCATGGGAAGAATGTTTTTTTTTTTTTTGAGACAGGGTCTCGCTTTGTAGTTCAGGCTAGCTCTGAGCTCACTATGCAGCCCAGGCAAGCCTTGAACTCAGCAATCCTCCTGCCTCTGCCTCCTGAGTGCTGGGATTACAGGCGTGAGCCACCACGCCCTGCACTGTGGTATGTGCTATTGATTGCTGGTGGGCATGAGTCTCCACACCCAGCATTGTATGTGGTTACCGGGGATCGAACTCAGGACCTTGCGTTTGCGAGGCAGGCGCTGAACCACTGAGCTAACCCTCCGGCCCCATGGGAAGAACTTTAAAAAATTAGTATCACAATCTTTTGTATCACCAATAATATCTCCTATCCCATACTACTGAATCAGAAATGATACACACTGGGGTTGAATTATTTTTAATGAATATTATTACTTTAGAGTTGTAATTCCTTTTACTTGACCACTTTTGAGATTTTACTTCTATCTTCTTTTGGCTTTCATAGTTTCTCATGAAAAGTGCTCTGTTGGTCTTACTGTAAAGGTAATATGGGACAGGGCTTCTCTATTCTTTGATTTTCTTTTTTTTTTCTCTCTGTCTCTTTTCTTTTCTTTTCTCTTTTTCTTTTCTTTTTCTCTCCCCTCCCCTCCCCTCGTCTTTCTTGTACTGGAGTTCAAACTCAGGACCATGCACTTATGAGGCCGGTGCCGGAACCACTGAGCCATATTCCTAGCCCCACTGATTCCTTTATTTTATAAATTTACTGATCATAGAGATTAAACCCAAAAGAACAAAACTCATGACAAGCAAACAATAGAAGTATTAGGAAATAGGAAAATGACACAATGTAAGAATTCTGTTTTTCAGTTGAAAACATATGGAAAGTAAAATGGCTATCCTGCCTACTTTCTGAAAGTTAGTATTTATAGTTAAACCAGTTTATACCGATAGACCTTATTTATACATATGGATTTTAAAAGTTTAGTTACCTATGGTTAATGGCTACTGCTAGGTAACTTTATATAGGAAAAAGTCCCATTAATAAAGAAGAAATTCAATATCATTTTTTAACCCCTTTGGGCACTGACCCCACATTACCTTTGTAACATTAAACAATATAATCATAATTGAAACTGAAAAGTGGTACAATATGTACACTTACATATACACTTACATAACCACTTACAGTGGTTAATGACGGCCTCTCAAATAGGAGCTGATAAGGCTGAGACCAGATTGGAGGCTTAATCTGGTGGCATAATTAGCTGATGCTGATAGGTAAAGGTGTGTGTGTACATGTGCGTGTGCACACATGTTCACTGAGGTACATATGCTCATGCATGTCTTGGTATTACTAGGTCATTCTCATTAAGAGATGTTAGCAATTGTAATAGCTTTGTGTTATTAAGCTTATAGTGTTTTAATGTTAAAAAGGGGGCCTTTTGTAGAAGTAGAAGCATAGTAATTTTAAAAGTCCTTTTTGTTTAAAATTAATCATGTGCTTTCAGGCTTGTGTGATTGTAGTGCAATCTCGTCCTCCACCCCTGAATTTTTATTTTTTCCATGATCTTACAGACAAAGCTCTTCATATCTTAGATGTTAGAATTAGGTTTCTGTGTGTATTGAACAAAGATAACTTTGTTTTTCTGTATGTCATACCCCCCCCAAAAAAAAAATATATATATATATATTTTTTTTTTGAGACAGGGCCTCACTTTGTAGTTCAGGCTGGCTCTGAGCTCACTATGTAGCCCAGGCAAACCTCGAACTCAGCAGTCCTCCTGTCTCTGTCTCCTGAGTGCTGGGATTACAAGCGTGAGCCACCACACCTGGCCAAAATATATTATTTTTGAGCATTTATAGTAATGAATTAATTTATCATGACCACTCTTTTCTAATAATATATCAACTGGATTTTTTATTTTAATAAAAATACTTGAAGAGTTTACTCTCAGTCTTCTCCCTTTCCATTGTATTAAAGTGTTAGTTATTTTTGTATAATCTAAAATGAAAAGTTCTGAAGGAATATAGTTATCCTTTTCCCTTGCATTTCCCCTGCATCTATTTCTTTCCCTAAAGCCAGTATTGTTACCTCGTTTTCTTTCAGAGAAACTCAGTGGTGTGTATACATGCATGGGTGTATGTGCATGTATGTAGTGTATAAATGCAAACTCATACATATCAGTGCATACATATGTATTTATATAAATACATACATTTACATACACATGTATACATACCTATATATACACATATATACATGTTTCTTGTTTTTCTTTGTTCAAATGAGCAAATTACTGTATTCTGACTTCAATTTTTAACTTAATATTATATCTTGGGAAATTCCATATCAATGCTTGTAGAACTTATATGTCCCTTTACACTGATGTTCTGTAATGTTTTTACAACTCCTTCTGAACATTATTTATAAGAACTGTTAATTTAGGGGCTAGGGGTTTAGTTCAGTGGTTCCAGTGTCTGACTTGAAAGTGCAAGGTCCCAACCGTTTTGATCCCAGGTAACCACATATCACAGTGTGGGTGTGGTGACTCACACCTACCAGCAATCCGTACCACATACCACAATTCCAAGCGTGGTGGCTCATGCCTACAATCCCAGCACTCAGGAGGCAGAGACAGGAGGATTGCTGTGAGTTTGAGGTTTGCTTGGGCTACAAAGTGAGTTCAGGGCCAGCCTGAACTACAAAGCCAGACCCTGTCTCAAAAAGCAAAATAAAACAAAAAACCAAACTAAAATCTTTTAAAATTATATTAACATGAAATTTACTTTTTTTTTTTTTTTTTTTTTTTTGAGACAGAGTCTCACTTTGTAGTTCAGGCTGGCCCTGAGCTCACTATGTAGCCCAGGCAAAGTTTGAACTCAGCAATCCTCCTGTCTCTGCCTCCCGAGTGCTGGGATTACAGGCGTGAGCCAACATGCCCAGCGAAATTTACTGTTTTAACCATTTTAAAGTACATATTCACAGTGTTGTCCAGCCATCACCACTGTCCATCTGCAAAACGTTTTCTTCTTTCCATAATGAAACTACTTTTTTTTTGTTTGCTTTTTTTTTTTGAGACAGGGTCTCATTTTGTAGTTCAGGCTGGGCCTGAGCTCACTATGTAGCCCAGGCAAGCCTTGAACTCAGCAATCCTCCTGTCTCTGCCTCCCGAGTGCTGGGATTATATGCCCGGCACTGTGGTATGTGGTATTGATTGTTGGTGGGCGTGAGTCACCACGCCCAGCATTGTATGTGGTTATAGGGGATCGAACTCAGGACCTTGTGCTTGTGAGGCAAGCAGGTGCTGGAACCACTGAGCTAAATCTCTGGCCTTGAAACTACTTATTAACAAGTAACTCCTCATTTGTTTCTTCACCCACCTCCTGGAAACTACTATTCTACTTCCCATCTCTTGAGTTTAACTATTCTAGGTATCCTATATGTGAAATCATATGTTTGTCCTTTTGCATCTGGCTCATTTCACTTTGCATGTCTATAATGCTTGAACATGTTGTAGTACATGTCAGAATTTCAATTCTTTTTAGCTTTCTTTTCTTATTGTTTCTGTTATTAGGGATCAAACTCAGGACCTTGTGGTTATGAGGCAGTTGTGGCACCACTGAGCTAAATTATCAACAGCTCCCCCTATATTGGAAGTCAAACTCAGGACCTTGTTGTAAGGCAAACATGTGCCATGAGCTACATCCCTAGTCCCTCACTTCTTTTTAATACTGAATACTTTTCTGTTGTGTGTACACACCACTTTCTGTTTTTTCACCTGTAAACAGACATTTGAGTTGTTTCTAGTTTTTGACAGTTGTGCATATTGCTACTTTGTTATATATCCAGAAGGAGAAATTATTGGATTGTATTCTAAATTTAATTTTTGCAGTACCATCTTACTATTTTCTTCATTCCTTTTCGAAGCAAGTATTACATTGATACCCAACCTTGATAAAAGACAGTATGAAATAATCAAATGGACACCAATATCATTTATGAATACTGATATAAAAATACTAAATTAATTTTTGAGAAAGGCTCTTGCTATGTTGTCCAGGCTGGTCTTGAACTCTCAGAATCTTCCTATCTCAGCATCCTAAGTGTTGGGATTACACGTGCGTGCCACCGTGCCAAGCTAAAAATTTTGAAATATTTTTAAAATGCCAGATCTAAAAATGAGTATTACTCCAGAAATGCAAAGCACTGAATACTAGGAAATCCATTTCTGTCATGAATTAGAATAGGATTTAAGATAAATTCAAATCGTTGTGAGTATATATTCTGAAGAGGCCTTTGACATTCTTAGTAAAATCACTCTTGCCTGTAGGAATTGAAGGTTACTTTATTCCTGAAGCTAGTGTTTTACTTGCAGGGAAATACTAGAGACATCTTCACTAGAATCAAGAGAAAGGCAGAAGAGGCCTATTATCTCTATTACTTTGTATTATTGTATTTTTTACCTACATAGTCTGTTTTACCCGATGCAGTTGGATAAATCAATCAGAAGTATAAACTAGTATACAGCAATTAATACCTGTCAACAATAACCAGTCAAAACATAAATTAGGGGGCCGGAGATTTAGTTCAGTGGTTCTTGCGCCTGCTTCACAAGCACAGGGTCCTTAGTTTTATACTTGGTAACTGCATACAATAATGCCGGGCGTGGTAGCTCACATGCCTGTGATCCCAGCACTCCCAGCACTCAGGAGGCAGAGGCAGGAGGATTGCTTAGTTCCAGGCTTGCCTGGGCTACAAAGCTAGACCCTGTCTCCCAAAACAAAACAAAACATAAATTAGGGAGAAAATCATTTGCAGTATCAGCAAAATAAATTAGATCTTAGAAATAAAAGAGTTACTATGATTCACTAAAGATCTTGATTTTCCCAAAGTTAATATAAGTATCATAAATAATCAATATAAAACACCATCCAAGAGTTAGTTAAGTGCAAATGAAAAAAATACACTAGAATAGCAAGGATAAGAGTAGGTTGGCATTGTTTGTGTAATAACTAGGCATATTAGACATTAAAATACATAATAAAATGTATAATTCGATCCCCAGTATGTAAATAAAATAAAAATTAAAAAAAATTTAAAAAGTATATGGGGGGAGAGTCTAGCTTCATGATAAAACATTTACCTAGTATGTATGAAGCCCTGAATTTTATCCCCAGCACTGTAAAATTAATATCAGTTTAGTGCTGGCCTATGAATACACGGATCAGTGGAATGTAGAAATTGAGCAATATGATAAAGGTGACATCCATTATTGTGATTAAGGCAGGTGTATTAATAGTTTTGAAGCTACTAGTCAACAGGTTGGGTGAAGTTAGATTTATAACTCAAACCATTCACAAGAATAAACCAAAAGTAGCAGAGAAAAATATGAAATCCTCATCAAATCTAATCAAGGACAAGGCTTTCTACTTAGGGCTTAAAATTCAGGGACAATAAAAATAATAGACTACACAACATAAAAGTAATTTCTTATGGCAAAAATTTCATAAATTCCAAAGAGCTAAGATACTAAACAATAATTTTTGTAACATGTCCTCCTGACAAAGAATTAACTTACTTACTGTGTAACAAATTCTTGAAGAGCAAGTGAAACTCTGATGGAAAAATGGGGGGGGGATGGCGATGAACAGACACTTAAGAAAAAAATAATATAGAAACATAGAAAAGAAAAATGTAAATCCAAACCATTGAAATGCAACTTTTTACCTTGGGAATGTATAGTAGTACAGCCTTTCTAAAGAAGC
Organism: Thryonomys swinderianus; assembly: GCA_004025085.1. NCBI lineage: Eukaryota > Metazoa > Chordata > Mammalia > Rodentia > Thryonomyidae > Thryonomys > Thryonomys swinderianus. The sequence goes on from PVIC010018806.1 coordinate 22,865, forward strand.
ATTTGGCAGTAATCTAAGCAAGACTGTGTTCACTTACTCTTGGACCTAACAATCCCACATCTAGGCATCTACCTTAAAAATACACTGCAAGAGTATGAAAATGTATAAGCAAAAGTTTATCAGTCACAGCATTGTTTGTAATTATGAAAATATTAGAAACACCTAAATGCCTTTACAGAAGAGAATAGTTATATAAACTGGCACATTCATGCAGTGGGATATTATGAAATTATAGAAAAGAATGAGGAAGATTTGTATGAACTGATACAAAATAATTTCTGGGGTATTTTTCTTTTTTTTCCTTTCTTTTGGTACTGGGGATCAAACTCAGGACCTTGTGCTTGTGAGGAAGGGGCTGAAACCACTGAACTAATTCCCTAGCCCCAGAATAAATTCCAAGATATATTGTTAAGTGGAAAAAATGTGAAGTGCAAAAGTGTTAAGTGTACCTTTATGGAAGAAAGCAAATATATATGTGTAAAACAGAATATACAGGTATCATTTGGGCAGAAGGAATACTAAAGATAAACAAGAAACAAGTGAGATAGGTTATCTATAGGTTATGGTTATGAATGAGTTAGCAGGGATGTGGAGGGAGCAGAACTTCTCCTGAATACATAATTTTTGTATGGCGCTGATTCTTACAACCTGGCATATACCCAAAAATTGAACAATTAAGATCATCAGGATGTCAGCCAACTCAGAATGTAAAGTGACAAATGTGAAAAGTATAACTATATTGAAGGGGGGTGGTAATGAAAATAAATAACTTAGAGAACAATATTTTGACTGTAGTGAAAAGATAAACCATAAAAAATCCTATGCTTACAGAATTGTGGATTAGAATTTCTGTACTTATCCTGATTATTAGGAATAAATAAGTAAATGAGTGAGTGAATGAGTTATGGATAAATCTGTGAGATTTGTCACTGTTAAAGGGAACTTACAAATAAGGAAAGAAGAAAGGCTAGGCTGAACTCTGATATTGGTTTGGAATTATAGGTATCAGTATGAATTTATGGATACAGTAGATAATAGTAATAAATATAGGAGGATATGTTGTTTATGTATACATACATAAATACATATTCTAGCTTTATTTGCTAAAATGACTTACAAGTAGTTAACAGTTTCTAACACTGTACTCCATTTATCAAGAAAGTAAATGAGAGAACTGATCACCTAATCTGATATAAATTAAGAAAGAAATATAATAGTGGAGCCTAAGGTACAGAATTAAATATTAGTTTATACTGATGTAAATGATGGATATCTCCCTACCAGATAACTTATTAAATACAAAAAGACATCTTTCAAAATAATTTCAAAAATGTCAGTATGCTTTATAAGTGTTGAGGTGATGAAAGTCAAAGACCTGAGGATCTTCCTCAGATTGGAAGAAAGTAAGGAACATAATTGACTTAACACAATGTAGGATCTTACATTGGATCCTGGATAGAAAAGGAAGACTAGTTGGGATGAATTGGTGAAGTCAGAACAAATTCCATAGATTAGTCAATAGTATTTTAACAATGTTGATTCTGTTGGTTTCCATTTGTTTTGAAGTTGTGTTGTTGTGTCATCCTGATGTACTAATTAGTCCTTTATCATCATGAAATAATCTTTGTTACTACTTTGTCTTAAAGTGTACTTTAATCTGCTTTTAGTCTTTTTGCTTTAGCTTTCTGACACATACTCTGATCTTTCCACCCTTTTATTGTCTTTATATGTAACGTACATGTCAAAGAGGGCATATTTTCAGCTTTTTTTGTAAATCAGTTTGTCTCTTATTTGTTGGATTGTGTGGTTTATATTTAGTTTGATAACTGACACAGTTCAATAAAGTTATCTGGTATTTTGATTTTATATATATATATATTTACATATATAAAGTTTATTTGTTTATTTTTGTGGTGCTGGGGACCTTGCATGTCCCAGGCAGATGCAGCTCCAATGAGCTACACATCCTGCCCTTTATATTGTTCGTTTGTTTCCCTGTTCATGGTCAAGTTTTTCATTTTTAATTAATTGATTAATTTTTCAGTACTTCACATTGAACTTGGGGCTTTTGCACTTAGCTATAACCCCAGCCCTTTATCTATTTATTCATTTATTTATTTACTTTTATTTTAAGACAGGGTCTCAATAAATTCTGTAGGTTGGACTTGAATTTATAATCCTCCTGCCTTAGCCTCCCAGAGTGCTAAGATTACAACCATATGCTACCACATCTGGCTTTTATATTTGATTTTGAAGAATTTGACTACACTACTTGTGATTGCTTTTAGTGTTTTGGATCTGAGGTTTGATGCCTTTCATCAGGTTTGGAAAACTCAGTCATTACATTATAAAAATTTTTCTGGTTTATTTTTCTTATCTATCTTCATCTCCATTTACACAAATCGTAGACCCTTACTATTTCAAACATCTTGGATTCATCTGTAATCAGTGGGAGAGTTGTTTGTATTGCTTACTTTTCTTTAATTTGGGTTCTTTGTAAATCTTTTTAAACTCATTGAGTTTGGTTCTTTTTTTTTTTTGGTGGTACTGAGGATCAAACTCAGGACCTGTGCTTGTGAGGCAGGTGTGGTGCCACTGAGCTAAATCCCCAGCACTTAAACTCACTGATTTTTTTTTTAAACAATCAGATTTCCTATCCAGTTCACCTATTTTTTAATTAGTAGTTTGCAGTTCTAGCATTGCACTTTGTTTTTCTTTCAGGTAGTATGATTTACTGTCCATTCATTCATTATGATTATGTATTTCTTTTTGTTTTGTCTGAGAACATTGTTAAAGAAACTGCTTTACAATAATGTAAATTTCAGTATTTGAGTCATTTCACATTTGATTTTTGGAATATGACTGAAATTTTCCTGGTTTCTCCTAAGTTCTAATTTTCTCACAAATTGTTAATAATAAATTGTAGGAGGAGATTCTGTTATATATTTACTGAAGATTAATATTTTTGTTTTGTTAACTTGGCTCAGTTTACACTCCAGAGTTCAGCACTTGTGTGGCAGGTAGCAGCCAAAAATCTCTCTTCATTTGTTTTAGGCTACTTGATATCTGTGGTGCAGTTAACCACAGATGGAGTGTGAACCACATGTGAAGTGTTTACATCTAAAATTTGTTATTTCCTATCTCTGTCTCATTCTTTGAAGTTCTGTGTCTTCCTCCAGTTTTATTGGTAACCTCATAGTTTCTCCTATGCCTCTTTAGGCTATTAGGATTGCTAGTTTGTATATGAGTTCCAGTCAGCCAAACACCATTTGGGGCCTGACAGCACGTGAAAATCCACAAAAAAGGGGCTTACTAACTAGGGCCATTTTTTCTTTAAGTACTTTTTCTCTGGTTCTCAACCTAATTTTGATTTTCTCTGTTGCTTTTTGATCATTGATATCGGTATTTAATCTAGAATTTAGAACTGTCTGGAATGTTACTTCAGCATTACCAGAGACAAAACTTTTATTCAGCACTGTTTATGATGCTTATGTTGCTCTTCATACATTATTTGCAATTGCTGCTTAATCTCTACTGTAAGCATCCAATTTATTTTGTCTTCACTTGCATAGTGATAAAGATCTATGTTGTTCCTCAGTTCTTCCCTTACTATAAACAGTACCATTAGAACATCACTTCCTTTGGCATATATATTTTAAGAGTGAGATTGCTGAATTACAACATTTGTATGTTTCATTTCATGAAAAAAATCCCCTTTCAGCAGGACACTGGTGTTCTTATTCACATCTTTACAATATTGAGAATTACCCAGTTTTGTTTTGTTTGCCTATTTGAAGGGTAGAAGATAGTATGACATTTATTATTTTACATTTCTAATTTTTATAGTTGTATGCTTCACATTCTTTTTTTGTTTGTTTTATTTTTGTGCCAGGGATTGAACTCAGGATGTTCTGCTTGCAAATGCTTCACATTCTTTTTTCACCTTTTATGTATTGGGTTTTATGTCCATTGCCTATTTTTTTGCCTATGCTTTTTGAGTGAGGTCTTTACTCACAAGGAAATGTCTTGTGCTGCTTTGGACACATTTAGTAAATTCCCATCTCAAGGCAGTATTGTATTGTATCTTCTGGTCGTAGCTTTATACTTTTCATATTTAGGTCTTTCGTGTATTTGCCATTTTTTGGGAAGTATGATAGGGTATAGAAAGCCAACTTTGTTTCCCAATATGATGCACCCACTTTTTTAAGTATCGCATTGTTTTCATTACTGTACTAGTTTGAGGCTATGTGTTAACATCTGTTGAGATAGTTCCTTATTATTTGACACCTTCTGTAGTTATCCATTGTCTTAGGATACAGTCAGACATTTTAAATTGGTATGAGAAGGGCTTTCTCTTAGGAAGCGTTGGCAAATTTCTAAAAGGTCATATGTTAATGAAACTTGGCCAGTGAATGTTAATTTTATTGGTATGAGATACTCTGGAATATGGCCTATTCAGAGCTGTGTAGTGTTAAAGTATTATTCAGTAACAAAGTCAGCACTTCTCCCCTTCAGTTGGCTTTTTAAAAATATGCTAAAGCATTGGCAGTATTGTATAATTCTAAGTATATGAGATATTTCTTTAAAGGTTATAACCATTTCACTTTTTTCTAAATCTCTCTGCTTTTTAGAGGAAGTATCATTCTGCAAAGGAAGCCTATGAACAACTTTTGCAGACAGAAAATCTTTCTGCACAAGTAAAAGCAACTGTCTTACAACAATTAGGTATGTAATAGCATTCATGTATTATCTTATTATAGCTTTCTTTTTATGTTCTTTTTCTTTTTTTTTTAGACAGGGTCTCGCTTTGTAGTTCAGGCTGGCTCTGAGCTCACTATGGAGCCCAGGCAAGCCTTGAACTCAGCAATCCTCCTGTCTCTGCCTCCCGAGTGCTGGGATGACAGGTGTGAGCCACCACGCCTGGCTCTGTGGTATGTGGTATTGATTGCTGGTGAACGTGAGTCACCACACCCAGCATTGTATGTGGTTACTGGGATTGAACTCAGGACCTTGCGCTTGCGAGGCAGGCGCTGGAACCACTGAGCTAAATCTTCGGCCCCAATGTTCTTTTTATTTTTAACATGTAAGAACTGGCAAGTGTGTAGTTTGTGTATTCTAATTAATTTCTTTACTTCATGCAAATTTGATAAAATTAATTTGAATCCAATATCTCTCTAATGCTACTAAGCATTGTCCATCATCTAGTCTATCTCAGTAGGATTCTTTAATGCAGATGATCCTTTTAGTCCTTCAAAATTATTTCTAGTATTTAATCCATAATACATGCCATATATGTACTTAGTAGAGTTCAGGATTTTGCCTAAAGTCACTTAGTCGTTGGTCAGCATGCTTTTATCCATTTCTCAATACTAATTGATAATATGTAAAACTAAAGCATTTTATCTAAAAACTATAGGATGTTTAGCATTACAATTTCTATAAGTATGTGGTTGTGCTCTCATACTGAGCTTGAGGGAATCTAGTCATTTGGATGTTATGTGTCACTGTCACCAAGAAGATACAGGAGGAGCTCCCCAATATCTCATTCTGTGCCTACTTATTGAGGGTTTTCCCCTGTATTTGAATTGTATTTTCAGTTTTGTTGTGTTTTGTTCTGGCAGGTGGATGTGTATAAATTATGTATTTTTGACCAACTTTGTATGTAGATATTTTCATAATATAATTTTTATATAATTTTAAACAGATTTATTAATATATGATTGGATACACAGAATGAACAAATTACCTTCATATAAAACTTTTGCTCTTAGTTTTATCCATTAAAAATTTACTCGAGTTATCTATACTCTTAAGACTTAAAGAAGATTAAGCAGGAGATGCATACCTCTAATGCTAACATTCAGGAGTCCACAGGCAGGAGGATTATAGTTTGAGATCAGCCTGGACTACATAGAAAGTTTGTGACTTGCCTGAATTGTACAGAAAGATTCTTGTCTCTCTCTTGACCCCCCCAAAAAAAGAATTAAAGAAGAGCAAAATATTAATTTTTAATTATGTGGTGTTTGAATTATGTGCATTTACGTCTTTAAACAAGCATTTAGTACAATAAAGATGTTTTTGATTTTGAAGTAGAAAGACCACATGAAATGTTTTTAAAATACTTATTCATCTAGTCTTTGAATATGAACTGTTATCCTTATTATAATTGTTAAATTTTGAATATATGTCCACTTCAATAAAGAATATGTCAATAACAAAAATGCACATACTTTTAAAATTTAAGAAATAACATTGAGGGCCGGAGGATTAGCTCAGTGGTTCCGGCGCCTGCCTCGCAAGCGTAAGGTCCTGAGTTCGATCCCCGGTGACCACATATAATGCTGGGCGTGGAGGCACGCCCACCAACAATCAACACCACATACCACAATGCCGGACGTGGTGGCTCACGCCTGTAATCCCAGCACTCGGGAGGCAGAGATGGGAGGATTGCTGAGTTCGCGGCAGCTTGCCTGGGCACCATAGTAAGCTGAGGGCCAGCCTGAACTACAAAGCAAGACCCTGTCTCCAAAAAGAAGAAGAAAAAAAGAAAAAAAAGAAATAACATTGAAGTGGTTTTGGTTTGAGCTATTTGTGGATTATAAATCACATGATTTCTTTAGCAATGGCCTACCAAACATTAGAATATAAAACTACTCATGGTTTTGAATAAAAAATACTAATTGGTTTGCAATGACATTGTTTCTTGGAGATAAGTACTGGGTTAATACAGTATCTTGGAGATTCTTAAAATGTACATTTTTACATGGGATAGTAAATAATACAGCTACATTTTATATTCCTTGTTCATAATTTGAACAATGACTATTCATAGCCAGTAGGAACTTGTTATGCTTTTTTAAAATTGATTTTTTTGGTATATTTTATGTACATGTTTTGATCATAACATTGAGAATTTATACCAGTACATGACATGACTTAACTCTCATTTTTTCCCATTATACTTTTATAATAAGCATATTTGATTAATAATAGATCTGAAATCATAGTTATATTTGAAATGTTACAATAAAAAGGTCAACTATTACTAGAGTATAGTAATCTACTGTTGGTGTTTAAAATTGTTTTAATTTGTCCTAAGTAAAAGTTCTACATTGCTTGACATTACCTTACTGTAAGAATCAGACTTTCTTAATGCTAGAGTTGGCAATTCTAAAATTCAGGAGTAATTTGATTGAAAAGGGTATTTTTATTGGTTTTTGGTTTAGTATGCTTAAGAACAGAAGAAAAATTAAGTAAAATATTTAAATATTTTAAAATCATTTGCTATAGGATGGATGCATCACACTGTGGATCTCTTGGGAGATAAAGCCACCAAGGAAAGTTATGCTATTCAGTATCTCCAAAAGTCATTGGAAGCAGATCCAAATTCTGGCCAGTCCTGGTATTTCCTTGGAAGGTGAGACTTATCAGACATTTTTATTTGGTTTTGTCTGTTTTAGCTAAGAGATTTCATTTACAACTTAAAATGGTAGTTTACCACTAAGCATAGTGGTATATACCTATAATCCCAGGACTTGATAGACTGAGACAGGAGCATTGCAAATTTAAGGCCAGCCAGCCTGCCCTACATAATAAGACATCTCCTTCCCAAAGTCAGTTGACATTTATATTCTAAACAATGTATTTTCTCATTTAAATACAGTACATTATAATAAAGATTCATGGAAGTTAAATAGTAAAAGAAAACATCTAAATGTGGTGATTTCTCTTATAACATAATCTGCTCCAGCAGGACATTTCTTATTTTTGCTTAAATGACTTTTCAGTTGACCAGAAAATTATTGTTGGTTTTTAAGAATTTTCTTTTTAAAGTTTTTTTTTAATTGGTTTTATTGGTATAGTTTTTTTTTTTTGTTTGTTTTGTTTTGTTTTTTGAGACAGGGTCTCGCTTTGTAGTTCAGGCTGGCTCTGAGCTCACTATGTAGCCCAGGCAAGCCTCGAACTCAGCAATCCGCCTGTCTCTGCCTCCCGAGTGCTGGGAAGACAGGCGTGAGCCACCACGCCCGGCATGGTATAGTTTATATATATACATTATGATCACACTCAACATTGAGGGTCTGTCCAGATATGTGAGATCTTGGTTCTTATTTTTCCCCATTCCCCTGCCTTCCTTAGAACTCCCTGCCTCCTATATACATAGGCTTTTTTTTTTTGCTTTTTTGAGATAGGGTCTCGCTTTGTAGTTCAGGCTGGCCCTGAGCTCACTATGGTGCCCAGGCAAGCCGCCGCGAACTCAGCAATCCTCCTGTCTCTGCCTCCCGAGTGCTGGGATGACAGGCGTGAGCCACCATGTCCGGCATTGTGGTATGCGGTGTTGATTGTTGCTGGGTGTGTCTCCACACCCAGCATTATATGTGGTTACCGGGGATCAAACTCAGGACCTTGCACTTGCGAGGCAGGCGCCGGAACCACTGAGCTAACCCTCT
>PVIC010018807.1:0-31217 GCA_004025085.1 Thryonomys swinderianus
TGGTATATGTGGTTACTTGCATTGAACCAGGGACCTTGCCCTTGCTAGGCAGGTGCCAGAACCATGGAGCTAAATCTCTAGCCCTTTACAACTAACTGTTCTTACCACATATAAGTTACAGGCATGCCAGGATTTGTTACCCACTTAGCATCTAAGGCTGTTGGTGCCTGGCAAGTTGCCTGGAGCCAGTCAGCCTGCTGTGTCTACAGGGCGGTGTGAATATTGCAGCTTCCATTTTTGTACCATCACATGCAATATTGGGAGCTGTGCATTAGAACACAGTTTGTATTGGAATATATAATTTAGGGCCTGGCCATGTACCTCAGCTTGCCTGGCAAGTGTGAGGTCCTGAGTTCTATCTCCAGGGCCAAAACAAAATTTTTTTAAAAAGGAAATACCCCATCTTTTAATAAAATTAAGAAGCCACATTGTGAAACAAAATACTGCATGTACTGAATTTCATTAAATATAAAACTACGAATGAAAAGGTCTACCTTTTGCCAGACATAGTGACAGACATCTGTGATTCTACGTACTTGTAAGACTGACTGAGGCATAAAGATTGCACTTCTGAGGCCAGCCAGGGAAACACAGAAAGACCCTGGCTCAAAAAAAAAAAAATTAAAGGGCTAAGGATATAACTCAGTGCTCCTAGCTTCAGTTCTCAGGACTAAAGAGGGTAAAAAAAAGATTCACCACTTCTTTTTTTCTGTACTGTTAAAAATGAGAAAAATGCTGTGAATTAAACCAACTCAGCTTTTCTTTTTTTTTTTGAGATAGGGTCTCGCTTTGTAGTTCAGGCTGGCCCTGAGCTTGCTATGTAGCCCAGGCAAGCCTCAGACTCAGCAATCCTCCTGCCTCTACCTCCTGAGTGCTGGGATTACAGGCGTGAGCCACCATGCCCAGCCCAACTCAGCTTTTCTTATCACTTGGTGTTTTTACATTTATTAAAGCATTAGACTTCATTGATAGTTTTATCATATACTGTATCATGTTCATGCATACATAAGAAAAACACAAGTATAAAAAGACTTACTAAGTTATTGTTAAACATCTTGTATTTAGTCCAGTTCTTGTATACTATGTTTTGGCTTACCAGTGTTAAAGCACCCTTCAGCACATTAGTAATGCAACATTTTTAGGGATGCTAAGTGTGATGTCTGAGAATTTGTGAAATACAGGTATATCACTTTATTACGTTAAGAAACTTGAGTTCAGGTACATTGATTGATAACATAAGTTACTATATAACTTCTTTTTACAAAGAGTAATGGTGTATAATCCAAAATTTGAAACTAGAATGAAGACTTTTTAGGTCATTTAGGTACCGACATTTTTTTTTTTGAAGTCATATTCTACAAATCAGAGGTTAGTCAAGTAGACAGGAATAGTTTTTGTTGATGGATGAGGTGAGAAGTAGTAACTGGTGTTTTCCTTGGTTGGAGATTTTTGGAGATGGCCTCATATTTATGTCTGGGTTATTATCTATCAACAGACTTTTTTTTTTTTCCTGGTATCAGGGATCGAAATTAGGACCTGGCCCTTGCAAGGCAGGTGCTGGAACCACTAAGCTATACCCTGGCTATGTCAACAGACTTTGTTGGTGAGCTTGAGAATTCATCGAGCCCACTGATCCCTTTTCCTTCTGTGGATCCTCTGTACTCTGAGCAGTGGAGTCAGAGCAGAGAACCTTTTTGTATTTATATCATACACTGAAATCCAGCATACATTACTGAGATTTGCTAGATTGAGGTGGATGTGTTATGAGTCATTTATTAAAATTTTAACTTTTAAATTTTAAATTAGTACAGATTTATACTTGAATTAAATCATTCTTCTATGCATTTGATAATTACAATAGTTTGCAACTCTGAATCATCGTAACTTAAATGTGGACCGTGTTATAGATTGTGAAGAGGTCTCTTGAAGTTTGGGGTAGTCAGGAAGCACTAGAAGAAGCAAAGGAAGTGAGACAAGAAAACCGAGAAAAAATGAAACAGAAGAAGTTTGATAAAAAAGTAAAAGGTGAGTGGCTACATTTTATATTGTGGAGGATTGTGTTTTACCACTTAACAAAAACCTTTTAGCTAGTTTCTTCCTTGTTAAAGATATAGTATCACCAGTTGGTTGAAAGGTGTTTTTTTTTTTTTGTCCTTTTTTGGGGACATGGGGGGTTTGAGACAGGGTCTTGCTTTGTAGTTCAGGCTGCCCTGAACTCACTATGTAGCCCAGGCCAGCCTTGAACTCAGCAGTCTTCCTGCCTCTGCCTCCCAAGTGCTGGGATTACAGGTGTGAACCACCATGCCCTGCACTGTGATATGTGGTAACTGAGGATCAAACTCAGGACCTTGTGCTTGCCAGGTGGGTGCCGGAACCACTGAGCTAAATCCCTGGCCTCAAAAGGTATACTTTTTTCATCGTTTGAAAATAAAGTGACTTAATTTTTCCTTCAGTAGGTTGGGGTTTGAAGCTCTCAATCCAAACTTCACAGCAGTACATTTCTAAAAAGCATGAAAGCCAGGTGTCATGGCTCACTCCTGTAATCCCAGCACTCAGGAGGCTGAGGCAGGAATTCAAGGCCAGTCAGTTCAAAACCAGCCAGAACTACATGGTGAAACTGTTCCAAGGGGGAAGAAAAAGAGCATGTAAGCCATAGCTTAAATTTTTTTTTTTCAGTACCGGGGATCGAACTCAGGCCCTTGTGCTTTTAAAGTAGGCATGGTACCACTTGAGCTAAATCCCCGGCCCTGTAAACCATATCTTAAAAGTATCACATTTACAGCACTCGAGAGGCAGAGGCAGGATAATTGCTGATTTCGAGGCTTGCCTGTGCTACATAGTGAGCTCAGGGCCAGCCTGAACTACAAAGCGAGATCCTGTCTCAAAAAAAAAAAAAAAGTATCACATTTACATATAGGAGTAGTGTTAGGTAGGGGTCAATAGTGGTGTCCCTGGTCAAGGGTTTGCTGTTAGTTGGATCTTAAATAGGATCAATAGTGTTTTCCCTAACTGCTTAAAATGAAAAACAACAACAAAAGCACTACTCCCTAAGTCTTACCTACTTTAGCAGCTGGAGGGAAATTTCTGATGTCAGCCCCTCATTTTTCTATGTGACAAAAAGACTCAGGAAAATGGGGTGGCTTGTCATATGAGTAGGGTTCTTGACTGCAAGTCTTCATTTGCACAGTCATTCCTCTCTCCATGCATCTGTCTCTGCTTGCAGTTCTCCATTCCTTTGTTTATTTCTGCACACATTTGACCACTTGTCCTTGACATCTACTCATCGATCCACTATTTACCTGTGTCAGGCACTGTGCTAACCTAAATGCTGGAGTCACTATTAGTCAAGAGAGAAACTCAAATCATACTGGAGTGTGATGGGTGCTGTGGTCATGATAAACTGCAGGAGCACACAGGAGGACGAGTCTTTAAGAAGGAAACATAGATTTTTTTAGTTTTTTTTTTTTTTTTTTTAAGATAGGGCCTCGTGTAGTTCAGGCTGGCCCTGAGCTCACTGTATAGCCCAGGCAAGCCTCGAACTCAGAGCAGTCCTTCTGCCTCTGCCTCCAAATGCTGGAATTACAGGTGTAAGCCACCATGCCTGGCACTGTGGTATGTGTTACTGATTGCTAGTGGGCATGAGTCACCACGCTCAGTATTGTGGTATGTGGTTACCCGGATCAGGACCTTGTCATGCAAGGCAGATGCTGGAACCACTGAGCTAAATCCCTGGCCCTGTAATTTTTTCTTATATTAATTCTGTTAAATAGTCAAAATATCATCTAATTATAATTAGATTCTTAAAATTTGTCTAACAGACTATGGATGGATTATATAATCCATCCTATTTTAGTCTCTTTTCTGTAGAGATTTCAATATATATTAAATATTAGTGTGAACAGAACTTTTCAAAAAGATTTATACAGATAGCATGGGAATTTTTAAATTAAAACTTGAACATAATTGGTTCCTCCCATTATATTAAGTAGATGCTATTAGTCATATGAACTATTGTATGCTTTTCGGTATCTTTGAGTTCAAATTATCCTGAAGTACTTCAAGAAGTTAGACCTTGTAGGATTGATTTCTGAATTTTAGTTCATTAAATGAAGTAGTATGCCTTTGAGTAACTTGTCAAAGTGATTTATTTGCCAATTCTAAAAATCCAAATGGTTTTCCATTTTTTGGCTTTTATTTTTTTGCATATGGCTACCCTTGTTCTCTGGGTTTATAAACATGACTCCATTGTCCTCTGGTGTGCAGTGTGGAGAGGTCAATGCGATGCCTTCTTTAATTATGGCTTCTTCTTGTTGATTCAGCCTAGAGGTTGGTGGATGCTCCTGTCCTCCTGACTAAGCCGCAAAGGGCTGAGACTGGAGTAGATACTAGAGATTAGAAACGAGGAGCTGACAGTGCAGTTTGCTCAGAAGGCTCAGAACAGAAAGGAATAGAAGCAAATCTAAAGGTTTTTTAGTTGAAAAGAAATTGGAAGGTGTCTCCTCTTGGTCTTCTGATTTTGATCCACAAAGAAGCTGACAAAATTTACTTCTTTATGGGAAGGTAAGAGATTATATTTACCTGCTTTTAGAATATGATTTTCTATTTAGCAGTGCAAGAGTCAAGCTTACTATAAATGGAAGTAGTACGTAAATAGTATAAGGTATACATAGACAAAATTTGTATATTATATTCAAAGAAGACAGAGAATTGTAGCATCTGCCTGCTCAGTTTAACTCAGTTTTTCTTGTTTTCATTTTTTTTTTTTTTTTCAAAAAAGCAATATGCCTTGGCCTTGACGTGGGATGGGAACTTTGTGTTGGGCACATGCACAGATCGTTTTGTGTTTGCATGCGTCTTTTCCACAAATAAGGTAGAGATGAAGCTTTTCTTCCAAGTTATATTAAGCTTGGTTTTAGTAATGATAGAGGTCAGCCTTCTGAAAGGAGAAAAATAAATTAACTTTCCAGGTTATTATGCACCTCCTTCAAGGGAGATAGGTAAGGAAATCCCATTTTGAGGTTCCTTCTAAGTTTGTGGAGATTGTACATCCTGGGGCTGTGGCTATATTTCTGTTTTGGGGCTTTTTTTTAGGATCCTGAAGGACACTGTTTCTTGTTACCCTGCGTTAGTTCATGGAGGACAAAAGAAGATCCAAGCTTTGTGTGTTATTCTGTCTTTTCTTGCAATTGTCTCTCTCCAGCTAACAAGGGCCACCCTCAAGTCAGGACTTACACTCCTATCCAGTATTTAGAAGTATCTGATCTCCCTCAGCTAGTTCTTTTATAATTTTACATCAGAAACATTTGGTTTCTTTGAATATGGCCTCTTTTGCAAAATTGGTATTAAACTAAAATCAGGTTTCAGGGTGGTGTCATATTTTCATTGAAACAAGGATTTAGGGGGAAATCTCTGGGTGAAAGAATAAGCAATCCCCGAGGTTATCAGTACTGACTGGATCATGAATGCTTTTGAACATTTGCAGACCAGGCAGTGTCTAGGTCCTGGCTTTCTGTTTGTGCCATCTTGGACCAATGGACCAGGAGGCTGTGCTTCAGAGAGCTGCTGTTTTGGTCTCAGCCTCCCTGGAGGGTGAGCACCTGCTCAGTTCCTTAGTTTCCAGGCTGCTTCTGACCTTCTCCCACTCTTGTGCCTTCTCTCCTATGTATCCTTCTCAGTCTCAGCAGCAGAGTTGATGCCTTTTCCAAATGAGCACAAAAAACTTTAACTAATGTTTATTTTTTAAAAATGTTTATTTTACCAAGCATTGACATTTTGCTATGTTTACCTGTCTTAACGCTTTTGCTGATCCGTTTGAGTTCTTTGCAAACATGGGGATTCTTTAAATCCTTCAGTATGGTTTTCCTAAACACAATGGCATTCTTTCTCATAAGTAAAATATGGTGTCACACTCAGGAATTTAACATTAGGAGAAAGCAATTATCTAGTACATGATCAATATTTAACATTCCCCAAGGGGAATGAGGGCCACTCAGGGGATGAGATATAGCAATTGTCTTCTTCATCTAGTCCCTCAGACTCTAAACCTTCGTTTGCAGACACTGGTGCATTTCCCCCAGGCCGTGAGCACCGTGAGCCTGCATGTGGATTTGGGTACTGTGTTTGCTCAGTGCAGTGTTTCCGGGAGGAGTGCTTCCTAAGTGACAGTCCCGGCGTGCCGCATCAGATGTGTTGGCAGCTCTCCTTGCAGAGTGGTGTCTTTCAGGTTTCTCCATTGTAAAGATATCCCTTTCCCTTTGTAATTAAATTTAAAAAATGACACAGGGTTCGTGGCGGCTTGCCTGGGCACCAGAGTGAGCTCAGGGCCAGCCTGAACTACAAAGCGAGACCCTGTCTCAAAAAGAAAAAAAAAAAAAAAAGACACAGGGGATTCCCTGTTTTATTTATGCTTTTTAGTATAAGGGGATAATTCATACCTAGTCAGTTTATTATAGTGGATATAACTGTTATTTGTTTTTTTTTTCCCAAAGAAGAGCTTTTCCTCAGGCCTTGAAAATTTTTAATTAAAAATTATTCGAACTGGTAATTTTTATTTTCAAAGTATTGCAGTTCATTCTTATTTGATATTCAAACTTTCCAAAATCTGGTCAATGGAATCCCTGTCAGGTTGGTTTTTCTTAAATTTTATTTGGCAGTAACTTCAAATTTACAGAAAACTTCTAGGATACTAAGGACAGAGGACCACCCATGTATCCCTTACCCTGACTGATCTGTGATTAGCCCTTATACCGTCGTTGGCATGCTCTCTCTATACATTATTTTTTTCTAAACCACTCAAAGATTGTACCACTGCCACCCTTACAGGTACTACAGTATGTATTTCTCAGGTATACTTGTAACATAACCACTTACATTATTTAACAAGTTTAATACTTAGTATTTTTTTTTTTTTTTGAGACAGGGTCTCGCTTTGTAGTTCAGGCTGGCCCTGAGCTCACTATGTAGCCCAGGCAAGCCTGGAACTCAGCAATCCTCCTGTCTCTGCCTCCCGAGTGCTGGGACTACAGGCGTGAGCCACCACGCCCGGCAATACTTAGTATTTTTATCTAATGGGACATCCATATTCTAGTTTTACTTGTTGACCTAGTAATGTCCATTTATTTATTTATTTATTTGAGACAGGGTCTCCCTTTGTAGTTCAGGCTGGCCCTAGCTCACTATGTAGCCCAGGCAAGCCTTGAGCTCAACAATCCTCCTGCCTCTGCCTACTGAATGCTAGGATTACAGCTGTGAGCCACTATGCCTGGCACTGTGGTATGTGGTACTGATTGCTGGTGGGTGTAAGTCATCATGCACGGTATTATTGTATATAGTTACCAGGAATTGAACTAGGGACCTTGTGCTTGCTAGGTAGACACCAGAACCACTGAGCTAAATCTCTGACCCAGTAATGTCCATTTTAGTGCTCACCTTTTAGAAGATGAGCCAATCTAGGATCTGATATTAGCTTTAGGTGCCAAGTTTCTATAAACTCTGCTCTGGATTTTCATAATCCTTGTCTTTTATGACATTGACCTTTTTAAAGAAACCTCTTCCCTTCCCCTACCCTACCTTTCTAGAAATAGCGTTTCTAATTTGGACGTGGAATATTTTTTGTTTGTTTCTTGCTGGTTCGATGCTGGGTATGTATGTATTTCAGGACAGGGATAATATGTGAAATGTATCAGTGCTCCCATCTGGAGGCACATTGTGTCTTGCTCTCAGTGGTAGTGATTCTGATTTTTTATCTTAGACACAAAAATAAATTAGGAATATCTTGTTTCTCTTTAATGTTCCCCACTTAGAGTCCTTTTACTGATGATTCTTGGTGGAACAAATCTTTAGTTTGGTAGTTACAAGACTGGCTTTCTAACCCCAACACTCACTCCTCTTAACATTTACCCAGTTGGCATCAGAATTTCTATTGTGTTTCTTCTTCCATTTATTTCCTACTGATACAGATTTATTACTTTCTCATTCTTTCATCGACATCTGATTAGTTTCTATTATTTTGGTGCTCAAATATCTCTTATTTGGCCCAATGTGAATTTCTTTAAACTAGGTTTTGTGTCCTTTGAGATGCTGTCTTCTGCTTTCTGGCACAAAATACTATCTGTACTCCTGTGTCTGCTCATATACATGTGTGGTAATATATATACACACTTATAAATTAAAAATTTGAGTTCACATTAGTATATCATGCTCTAATCCATAATTTCATGACTCCTGTTTTATCTATAATTCCCTTCTCTGATAGGAGAAACCTAGCTCCCATTATCCTTACTGTAGGTACTAGATCAAATGCTCTATGAGGAATTTCCCATCACTGTTGCTACCTTTCCTGAGGGAGCCCTTCTTACTGTTTGCCTACACCCTATACACATACCTTTCTCATTGGCATATCGCAGAAAAAATATGCAGAAAAACATTGCAGAAAAAATCTGACATATTTGATATCATGCATTTTGGAAGATGGGTACTCATCTTGTACTTACTTTCTTTGTAGTACAAATTTTCCCAGGAATGTCTAGTAAATACTGTATGGCTTTACTTCTTATCATTATATATAGTTTGACATACTGGCTGCAAGTGTGAAGAAAAAAGTGTAAAACCTTAGGTTCAACTGTGACTAGAAAGCTAAATTTGTTTTCTTTTTTTTTGATAGAGTCTCGCTTTGTAGTTCAGACTGGCCCTGAGCTCACTATGTAGCCCAGGCAAGCCTCAAACTCAGCAGTCCTCCTGCCTTTGCCTCCTGAGTGCTGGGATTACAGGCGTGAGCACAGTGGTGTGTGTTACTGATTGCTGATGGGCGTGAGTCACCACACCTGGTATTGTTGTCTGTGGTTAGCAGGGATTGGACCTTAAGAATTTGTGCTGGCTGGCAGTTGCTTGAACCACTGAGTTAAATCTCCAGCCCTTTAGCTGTGTTCCTTTAGTGTTAAGCGAATGTTCCTTACCTTTCCACCTACATACACATAATCAGTTGGGCAGAGATATTAGTGTGACTAGGTTGCAATTAAGTTTCAAGGGGCTTTTTCAGTGGGGGTATTGTAAGTGACCAAGAGGCCTTGTGTTAGGACAAAGTTGAAAATCAGCCATTAGAACTCAAGTGGGAAATGAAATGTCTTCCTGTGTAATCTGACACCAGGAGGCATCTGTGCAGTTCTGTTCTCTGTCATTTTACTTATAAAATGTCCCAAGGAAAAAATAAAATCAGAGAAACGGCACTCAAGATGCATTTAGAGAAACCAGTTTTTCACAATGAGAGTAAAACAGTTTGGAGGAACAAAGATTAGAGTTTACAGGATACTCTAAATACATACTAGAATCTGGAGGAACATGATTTTTCTCCAGGTGGACACTAAATTCTAAACATTGAAATTTGAAAATAATCTCAAGGTGCTTTTTACACAACGTGGGTATGAGAAAGGCAGTACAGCTTAAAAGGTTGGAATGTGGACCAATGCTATACGACCTCTGCCAACATGCTGTTTGACCTTAGACAATTGAGAGCTTTATATTGGTCTTCTCATCTTCTAAACTGGGATGATCGTTGTACTTATCTCAAGGTTGAGGATGAAATACATTTGAAGGGCTTAGAAACGTGCCTGGTACACAGACCTGCTTGCTTTTATTCTCATATGTTCAGCCAGAAAATACAAAGACCTAAGCAGTATGGTAGTATCTTGTTGTGTTGGTGCTACTTCAGGGCCTTCCCATGGAGCTACATTTCCAGCCCTTTTGTACTATTTTCAGAAAGGCTCTTGCTGGCTCATTAAGTTATCAAGGCTGAGCTTGAACTTAGAATCCTCCTCCCTTAGCTTCCAGAGTGCAGGGATTGCAAGTGTGCAGCAGCACTGTACTCAGCTCCAATGGAGCTATAATCTGCAATGGATTAAGGAAAATGTGTGATTACTTGATGTATATTGATTTTTATTGTTTAGATTATTAAAAGCTATCAAAATCTTAGGTATTATTGCTGTCAAAAACAGATTTGGTGGGCCGGAGGGTTAGCTCAGTGGTTCCGGTGCCTGCCTTGCAAGTGCAAGGTCCTGAGTTTGATCCCCGGTAACCACATACAATGCAGGGCGTGGAGACTTACACTCACCAGCAATCAATACTACATACCACAGTGCTGGGCGTGGTGGCTCACACCTGTAATCCCAGCACTCGGGAGGCAGAGACAGGAGGATTGCTGAGTTCAAGGCTTGCCTGGGCTACATAATGAGCTCAGAGCCAGCCTGAACTACAAAGCAAGACCCTGTCTCAAAAAGAAAAAAACCCCACAAAAACTGGGAGATTTGGTGTGTTATTGGTGAGGGCAGAAATGTAAAAATGTTAATGTTGCTTTTTCATTAGAAACTGAGAAACACCAGCTTATTCAATTCCATTGAGCACCAAGTGTTTGATTTCCTCAGATAATGTGCACTGTGCACTTATAAACTGTCATTGCCTTAAGCTGCTTTTCAAAGTAGCCAGCATATATTTTGTGTAGAATGACTTTAAAATGATGTAACACAAAAAGCACCAACACTGGAGTAAGATGATAACCTGAGTTCACATACTCAGTTGAGTTTCCCTGCCTGCAAAACAGTTAAGTTAAACCTCTGCATTTCTTTCCTACTCTTTTCTCAGTTTTATTATTGGGTTTTACTTTGTTATAATTATTGACAGCCCCTACACTAAAATAATAGTCCTTATTTTATAAAATAAAGAATTTAAT
The DNA here is from genome assembly GCA_004025085.1 of Thryonomys swinderianus. Taxonomy (NCBI): domain Eukaryota; kingdom Metazoa; phylum Chordata; class Mammalia; order Rodentia; family Thryonomyidae; genus Thryonomys; species Thryonomys swinderianus. The sequence goes on from PVIC010018807.1 coordinate 10,721, forward strand.
AGATTTGTCAACTGCACAAGCAGTGTTTCACATGAAGACACATCAGCATATGCTGCTAGAGTTCTTGGCTTTCTAGTTTGTGTATTAGCAAACTGTGAGTTGCCTCTTACAGAAGTGGCTCTGGACTCACACATATGCAACTTAAAAGATACTCCCTTTTCTCAGCCAGTTCCCCCTTTCCCATATGACACCCTGTTTTCTCTTTTGTTTCTCCAACAATGACTATTTCAGAGTCCAACCAAAGAAGGTGTGAAAGAAAGCTTGCCTCATTTGTGATCAACTTTATCATAAAACTAAACCATGTATTATTTAAATACACACGTAAATATGATTGAAAGCCTAAGTGGATTTTTGGATTCCACTGAAAACCTTTTATTCTTTCTTTAGAATTGCGACGAGCAGTAAGAAGCAGTGTGTGGAAAAGAGAAACAATTGCTCATCAACACGAGTATGGACCAGAAGAAAACTTAGAAGATGACACATACCGCAGGACTTGTACTGTGTGTGGCCATGAGTTGACGTATGAAAAAATGTGATTTTTAGTCCAGTCACTTTTGAAAGAGTTTTAAATAAAGGAAATTTAGATTAACCCTGTTCAAAATTTACTGCACTGTAAGTAATGGTTCAATAATGAGTGTGCATATGGCTTAAGAGCAAATTTCATTTGCAGTCCAGCTGGCCTGGTTAGGCAGAATGCCAGGTAGATTTATAAGTAACAGATAAACTAAGGAATGAGTCCAAAATATATCCTAGATTGGAGCAGGAGGATGAGCTTTTGATAAAGATCAAAGCTGACTGGATTGGATTCAACCAAACAGGGATGGTGATAAATCACACTGTATTATAGCCTGGGTCAGATTTTTAGGGACTACTTTGATCTTCAAGACAGAGGAGGCAGTGGAGAGCTACTGCTGGAAAATGTCCTGACACTTAAGAATAAACAGAGAATTTAGGAATTGGATGATGTTTTTTGTACCCTGAGGGGCCTACTACTGTAGTCTTTCACATTAATGATTGGATAATTCTTCCCAAATGCTGAATCAAAATTGAAAACAGCATTTTTCATGGTCGACTATCTGTTGAACAAAGGTATTGAGTTCATCTTCACTACTTCTAAGTGTCTTATAGGTATTCACACTTAATACTGGGAGGGAAGTGACACTCTGAGCTTTACTTCCCAGGTCCTAAGATCAAGTTTAGTTTGTCAGATGTTCCCTAACTCTTCTCAGAGAGTTACCAACTAATTTGACTACTGAGTCTGTCCAACATTATTTTAATGAAGTTCAGGTTGAGGTAAACTAGGTATTTTCAACTTTTGGGTTGACTTTTACTACTAATAACAGAGTAAGAAGAATATGCATTTTCACTTTTCTTTCTAAACCAGATTATACTTGGAGAAAGCCAAAGTCAAGTCAAATAGAATTAGGAACTTGAGACTAACTGTTATATATCCCTAACAGACATTTTCAATAATTCAAGCATTAAGTTCTTTTTTTTCTTTTGGAGACAGGGTCTTGCTTTGTAGTTCAGGCTGTGCCTGAGGTCACTATATAGCCCAGGCAAGCCTGGAACTCAGCAATCCTCCTGCCTCTGCCTCCTGAGTGCTGGGATTACAGCGTGAGCCACCACGCCCAGCACTAGTATGTGATCCTGATTGCTGGTGGGTGAGAGTCACCGTGCCCGGTTTTGGTGTATGTGGTTACCAGGGATCAAACAAGGGACCTTGTGCTGCTAGGGAGGTGCTGGAACCAGAGCTAAATCTCCAGCCCTCAAGCATTTTTATTTTTATTTATTTATTTTTATTTATTTATTTATTTATTTATTTGAGACAGGGTCTTACTTTGTAGCTCAGATTGGCTCTGAGCTCACTATGTAGCCCAGGCAAGCCTCGAACTCAGCAATCCGCCTGTCTCTGCCTCCCGAGTGCTGGGATTACAGGCGCGAGCCACCACGCCCGGCAAGCATTAATTTTTAGTACATGCCATGCTAAACATTTTAGCTCAGTAAAAACTGATTCTGAATGGGCAGCCATTTTCTAGCCTAACAGCAAAATAACAGGATTCCATATCTCTCACTATGTACTAAACTAAAATTGAAATGGATCAAAGATTAAATACTAGAACAGAATCAACCTGCTGGAAGATAAAATAGGTAAAACTCTTGAAGACTTAAGTGTAGGCAAAGACATTATGAACAAAACTCCAATTGCATAGGAGTTATTAACAAAGAATAGGGATCTTAATCATGTAAAAAAGTTTTTGCACAGCAAAAGAAACCAACAGAGTGAAGAGTAACTCTCACAGGGTAGGCAAACATTTTTTTACCAGTTATTCTCCAAAGGATCTAGAGTGTATTAAAAAACTCAAATCAGATCCCCCAAATTTGCAGACCCAATCCAAAAATGGACCTCTGAAACGAAAACATGTCCCAGATGAAGTACGAACACCAAATAAATACATGAAAAATGTTCAACCAACATCAGTGGTCATTTGAAAAGTGCACATTCTAACACAGTTTCCATCTTCCCGCACAAATCAAAGCTTAATAAATGTTAGTGAGGCTGTGGGGAAAAGGAACTCTCCACTGCTGATGCGAGTGTACAAGTACTAAGTACAAGTACTTAGTACTATGTCAATCAGTTTGTAGATAAAAAACTAAAACTAGAGGTTCCTTTTTTTTTTTTTTGAGACAGGGTCTTGCTTTGTAGTTCAGGCTGGTTCTGAGCTCACTATGTAGCCCAGGCAAGCCTTGAACTCAGCAATCCTCCTGTCTCTGCCTCCCGAGTGCTGGGATTATAGGCGTGAACCACCACACCCGGCACTAGAGGTTCCTTTTGACCCAGCTATTTCCTCTTCTTGGCACCTTCCCAGGAGAGTTAAAAGCACCATACCACAGTGACATATGCACTCCCGTTTACAGCAGCACAATTTGTAATAGCTAGACTTTGGAAATAGCCCGGATACCCATCAATAGGTAAGTGAATAAAGAAAATGTGGCTTTTATATATAGTGGAATACTATTCTAGCATGAAGGGCAAGTTTGAAACATTTTAAGTAAATGGATGGGCCTTGAGACCATACTTCTAAGTGAAACGAATTGATCATGTCTACATATTGCATTTTTCTCTTATATGAAAAACCAAAAGGATCAGTAAGGACCAAAATGGATGATAGCTATTGGGAAATAGGAAGAAAATATTCAAATGGGAAGGAGAACAAGGGAGAGGGGGAAAGACAGGAAGGGACGAGTTAAAATGAACAAAAGGAAAAAAGGAAACAGCTTTTGTAGATGAGAAAAAGTTGAAGAGAAGGGAATGAATGAAAAAAATGAAAAATCAAGCTATGTTGATTTCCAGTACCACCAAAAAAAATTATGTCCAAGTACAAATTCCCTATGACGAATTGATCATTATGTAGATCAAAAGTGTACCAATATGGGCCAGAGATTTAGCTCAGTGGTTCTGGCACCTGCCTAGCAAGCACAAGGTCCTGAGTTTGATCCCACTAACCACATACAACAATACCGGGTATGGTGACTCACGCCCACCAGCAATCAGTACCATACCAGGATGCTGGGTGTGGTGGCTCACGCCTGTAATCCTAGCACTCGGGAGGCAGAGGCAGGAGGATTGCTGAGTTCGAGGCTTCCCTGGGCTACATAGTGAGCTCAGGGCCAGCCTGAACTACAAAGCGAGACAGTCTCCAAAAAAAAAAAGAAAAATGTGTACCAATATAATTTAAAAAAGAGAAACATAAAAATATCCTCATAACCTCAGTCTAGCCATCAGAAAGCCAGAGACAGATATAAATTAAGGCTCACTGCATAGACTTAACTCCCCAATTCTCAAAATTATCTTGGGTCAAAGTAAAAGGAAAGGCCAAGGAATTATGAAATGGGACCAGACTACAGGGATGTTACAAGGGAATGTAAACTGGGACCTTGGGCTCAACCCTGGGCTGGGACAGAGATATCAGTGGGGTAACTGGCACCCTCTAAATAAAGGCTGCGGTTTACTTGGTAGTAATTCATCCATGTTAGTTTTCTGGTTTCAACTATATCTTGTTAACATTAGGGGGACCTGGATGAAGGCATATGCCAACTCGTGTAAAATTATTCCAAATTAAAAGCTGAAAAAAAAAGCCAGAAGTAGCAGCACATGCTTGTAATCCCAACTACTCTGGAGGCTGACATAAAAGGACTGCCAACTTAAGGCCAGTCTGTCTCAAAATATCTAAAAATATATTCTAAAAGGGTGGGAAGTGGGTAACTCACTCCCTGGGCTGAATCCTCAGTGCTACCCACAGGAAGGGGGGACAAACAGAGGACTAAATTATCCCAATAAAATCTATCTAGAAATGCTCATTTAATAATTCCAAGTGGAAGAAAATGGTGAATGTAAAAAAAAGAAAAAACTGCTGCTTAAGGTCATGTTAGTCCATCATGGAGGCTAAGATGCTCCTGAACGAGATGGGTCTCAGCTCTGATTCCACTTCTTGGCTGTAATCCTTGTGCAGTTTCTCCATGGGCCTGCATTTCATCTTTGAGGTGGGCATAATTGTGAGTTGAATATGATAAATCTAGCAACTGGAATGTTGATACTTGCTAGCAAGCTCCACAGTCAAGGCCAATACAGAGATCTGTCTATTTGAGGTCTCCTATTTACTCTTTACCTTTTTCCATTTGAAACAACCCTGGTATCCAGATACCCCTCATGCCCCAATCTGTTCCACCCAGGTTGGCAAGGCCTCTCTTCATCTTTCATTTTCAGATATAATTATTGATTAGGAAAATAGTATATGTCCACTTTGACAAAAGCATGTTAAATGGCACCAGTGCAACTTAACAGAAAGTTGATTTATTGACAAGTATGACATACAGCGACATGCCTTCCTTTTGTCTGTGTGGAGTGACTATTGAACATTTGCCCTTGTGCCTTTATTTCTTCAAGTCCCTAGTTCAGTTTTTTCACATACCTGTCAGACTAAGAGCAGAGTCATATCAATGAACAGTTTTAAGAACCAACCATTACACATGAAGAGAGGATCAAGAGAAAATAAAATCTACAAATTTCTCTACAATATGGATTAACTCGTCAAACTTTGCTCTGCATTGTGAAGGTTACAAAGCAGTTTTAAGAATCAAATAAAGGTGCCAGCCAGAGTCTTAAGTGGTTACCCTTTGCTTTCCTAAGTACAGGAGCCATTTTAAACCAGCTCAATAGTATGTGCTGTATTTAAGCAATGGGAAGGAAGAACAGTGTAAATAAGAATCTTTAGCTAAGAACATGGGTTTAGTTCTTTCTGTTAATACTGTCATACAACCCTGATCTATTGAATAATATTTCTTGCCCTGTAGTTTATCTAAAAGTCCTTGGAATTTGCACTATTGAGTGCATTATGTTCTGTATCCACCAAAATGTATGGAAAACTAGAGATCATATATATCAAAATATGGAAAAAGTTCAATGCATTATAAACTTAAGTAAGTAGCCGAAGTAGTAAGTAGAAAAAAAGACACTGTGCTGTATAAGCGCACAAAGGTAGTGCCAGTAATTATAGGATTATTAGTAAAATTTTGTGACGTTTAGTGAAAAAGTCTTAAAAATCCCAGAAATTTGAAATTTCAAATAATTCCTTATTACTTTACAAAATGCTCTCACTTATGCTACAATTATTACATAGGAAAAACTCAGAGAATAGATGTTTGAACCAGGATCCAGAGACAAAACCCAAACTCACCTCTAATTCCTAGTTTGTTTGTTTGAGACAGGGTCCCTCTATAGTTCAGGCTGGCACTAAGCTCACTACGTAGCCCAGGCAAGTCTTGAACTCAGCAATCCTCCTGCCTCTGCCTCCCGAGTGCTGGGATTATAGGCCGAGCCACCCTGCCAGGCACTGTGGTATGTGGTATTGATTGCTGGTGGGCATGAGTTACGCCCAGTATTGCTGTATGTAGTTACTGGGATCAAACCAGAGAACTTGTGCTTGCTATGCAGATGTTAGAACTACTGAACTAAATCTCCGGCCCTCCAAGTGTAGTTTTAACCAACCTACCTACTTAGAGCTCCACTATAGCACGTAGCTTACCCTATAATGTTGGACAAAACCTCAGAAGTCCTGGAAAATGACCAGAGGCTGTCTAACGTTTTCCCAACTAGGGAATCACCTGGGGAGTTTTAACAACTGATACCTATGTGCTATCTCCAGACTGTCAAGTTTTAAAATGACTAAAGATTCCCAGGGGCTTTAATGCTTAGATAAATCTGGCAATCCCAAGACACTTGAGTCACACCTCACTCAGTTCATGAATCTCATTCTGTCCACAATTCTAGTCACAATAAGAATTTGTGAACTGAATCACATTTTCCCAGATCAATGTTGAACCTATACACTGAATTTGATTTGGTTCTTGCCCAATTCAGTTTGTGACCACAATTGTGGAATTAAGTTCATGAACTGAGGTATCACTGTACTAGTAATGTCTTATAATCCCAAAGAAAAGTATTTTGAAGTGAAAATTTCAAATGGGAGTATGTATATCTTCATTAAGAAACCACCAATTTTAAAATACAGTAGATTATAAATCATAAGGAACCAAAATTTAAAAAAACATATTTTTAGTTTTATTTCAGTCAGGTTATCCATGAGCTGTGAAAAGCTATGCTATCTGGTAATACACTCACCAGTTCTATTTACTACTTTATAAGCTTGACCTACAGTTTTACTACCTCAAACCTGTTATTTTGTGTCTTAAAGAGAAAAAATGCCAAAATCACAGGAAAGTTGTATCTGTCACATATAACATCATGGTCATTGTCACATTGTCATGAAGAAATATCTGATTTTTAGGGGAATTAAAGATAACATTATATTTGTCACTGTCCTCCCATTTCCTTTAAGAAGTAAAGGCTATTACAAGGAAGCAAGCATTCAAACCATCAAAAAATAAGACAAATCATTTTTTTTAAATCGAGACATGAAGTAAATAAAAATGACCCTTAGGCCTGCAGAGCACAGAACTGCTGGAATACAGCCAGGATATGAGGGTCTAACTCGGCAGTGAAGAGAAGGTTCTCCAGGGTCACCATGTACTGCTGGATTATCTGGTGATGCTGCAGACACAGAAAAGGGGTGTGTAGATCAGGAAATGGACAGCGAGCAATCAAGGACCACGACTCCCTCAGCAGTCCACCCACGCTATGAATAGTTCACAATGGACACCAGAGGGAAATGGAGAAAAAAGGATATTCAGTAACATTCAGTAACCTTGAAAAAAATCTAGTTATTAGCCAGACATGGTGGTACACACTTGTAACTAGCTCTCTGGGAGGTTGAGGCAGGAGGATCACAAGTTCAAGCCTAGCCTGGGCAACTTAGTGAAAACTTGCCTCAAAATGGGAAAAAAGGAGAAGGGGCTGGGGGCTGGGGGCACGTGTCAAGCAATTCTCCGCCTCTAGATAAATGCAATTCATGATGCAAGGTAGTGATAGTTGCATGTGTTTATGGTTATTACTACTACAGAGACTACATTCAGCCGGGTCTCCTCCCAAATTTGGATGTAACACTTTTTTTTTTTTTTCCTGAGATAGGGTCTTGCTTTGTTGTTCAGGATGGCCTTAAGCCCACGATATAGCCAGGCAAGCCTTGAACTCACAGCAATCCTCCTGCATCTGTCTCCCTAGTGCTGGGATTACAGGCATGAGGCACCACCCCTGGTATTGTGGTGTGTGGTAATGAGGATCGAACTCAGGACCTTGCATTTCCAAGGCAGATGCCGGAACCACTGAGGTAAATTGCTGAGAGCAGATGGTGACATTTTTCTTTTGAAGAAAACCTTAGCAAGTACTTGTGGGCAGTGTTTATTACCTGAACATAGGATTTTTAAGTATTTTTTTTGTCAGATTAGTATTCCCTTTTTTCTCTACATTTTAGATTACAGCTGGGTTCCCTAGCACAGAAAATGGCAATTAGGATTCTGATATAAAACCAATATAAGCCTCAATATTCTGATAACAGTAGCAGAAAATGGACATGAGCACATGGGCCTAGAGTACTATATAACATCCAAGCAAATCTGGAGAGAAATCTTTGTGGCTAAGAACAGTGATGTTAATCATATAATTTGAGTTCCTCACAAACCTGCAGGAAGATCTGCTGGAGCCTCTCTATACAGTTCTTATACCATGGTGTTAATACACTGGTCCCATCGGTTTCACATCTTACCAAGTGCTCTGTTAAGATCATGATGAAACGCTGGAAAAGAGGAACCAAGTTGAGTAAGTGTTAGATGAAGAATCTTGTATTTCACAGACAAATTCAAATCAACTCAAAGTACTGCTCATTCTACTTTGCCTTTATAGTACATGCCAGAGAGCTTCACTGATTGCTGTTAATCTAAAAAGGTGGACTGGTAATAAAGGGAGTTTGCATATTTTGGGTTAGGGACAATTGAAAAACTTTAATGTCTAAATCAGTTATCCTACTAATACTATTTTTGTGGTTTCTATTCTAAGGAAACAATCAGGGAGGCTAATGGGAATCTATGCACAAAAATGTTCATCAGGAAAAATATCAACAACAGGGAATAAATATGAGACATATACTTAAGTACTAAGTAAGTAGCACAGAACTCATGAGGTATACATGGTAGATTCCAAATGGGGACATTTTACTTTCTTTGTAGATTTTTTTTTTTTTTTTTTTTTTGAGACAGGGTCTCACTTTGTAGTTCAGGCTGGCTCTGAGCTCACTATGTAGCCCAGGCAAGCCTCCAACTCAGCAATCTGCCTGTCTCTGCCTCCCGAGTGCTGGGATTACAGGTGTGAGCCACCATACCCGGCACTGTGGTATGTGGTGTTGATTGCTGGTGGGTGTGAGTCGCCACGCCCAGCATTGTATGTGGTCACTGAGATCGAACTCAGGACCTGCGCTTGCAAGGCAGGCACTGGAACCACTGAGCTAAATCTCTAGCCCCAGATTTTATATTCTTAAACTTCTGTAAAGAGTATGCATTTATGATGAAAAATAACATTATTTTATCTGAAGAAATGTATTGATTCCCCAGCCAAGTTACCTGAAATATAACTAGAAAAAGGTTCTTCTGCTCACTCTGAGCGGATTCCACTTTTTCCTGTAGTCTTTCTATTTGTTCTTCAAGGGCCCCATCTTTCCTGTCACTGCTTCTGTCATCATCATCACTTCGCTATAGGACGCATAGGAACAAAACGAAAATATTTAGAAATATGACATATCAAGTCTTTTTTTTTTTTTTGAGACAAGGTCTCACTTTGTAGTTCAGGCTGGCTCTGAGCTCATTATGTAGTCCAGGCAAGCCTCGAACTCAGCAATCCACCTGTCTCTGCCTCCCGAGTGCTGGGATTACAGGCGTGAGCCACCACGCCCGGTGACATATCAAGTCTTATCAAAAAAGCAGAACCATTTTTTTTTTTCAGAACCATTTTATTGTCTGTTCAAATGCTATCTAAAACTATATTCTTGCTGGAGCATGGTGGCTCACACCTTAATTCTAACACTTGGGAGCCAGAGGCAGGAGGATTGCCCAGAGTTTGAGGCCAGCCTGGGCTACATGGTGAGTTCAGGGCCAGCACAAACTAAAAAAACCAAAACTATATTTTTACATTTATACTGCCAACGTCCATAAAATTCAAGTTCTGCAGTTATTTCAACATGACCTCCTCAGTCAGAGGTTCTAAGGGTACTTGCTAAGACAGAGAGGTTTAGTGGCTCCCCTCTAACGGTGGTGGGGTGTTGACTACCACATATTACTACCTGACCACTTGTGTATGATAACAATAGGGTGGCACCTGGAGAAGCTGGGTATGCCCTCATCCAGCTCAGTGATCCAGGCTGTGCATCCTCAGAATTGAAACGGTTCTAACGCAATAAGTCAAAGCAGACTGCTCAAGACACAGCTCAATACATCCCCGTAAAGCTTTAATAATTCTCTACCCACTCAAGTGCATAACATTTGTTTAGGCCAATGGTGGCAAACTTATGGCACACATGCCACAGCTGGATGTTTGTTTTCACTGAAAGCTGTAAAGGTTGCCATCACTAGTTTAGGCAGCTAACAAAAACAGGATAAAAGGCACAATTTATCTCCATTTTATAGAAAAAGAAAAGTTTGGAGGTTAGATAACTTAGTTGTACCTAGCTGTAGCTATGTTACATACCAAGGTATGTTACTGAACCTAGACAGCCTGATAATCCTTTTAGGTATAACTCTAAGGTAAAGGCCCATGTATGATAGCCTGACCCAGTTCTTAAACAAAATTATCATAACCACTTTATGATTTTATAGAACTCTTCCCTTTCCTTATAGAGAATGTTGGCCTCCTTACGTTCCAGGCACCTTGGCAACACATTTGTCTTCCAGACCTCACAGGAAAGTAAAGTTATGTACCACAATGCCCAAGACCTTTCTTGTCATGAGGGAAAGAAATCCATGCTGCCAGTACCATAGCCGCTGGGCACATGTGGCTACTAAAGCATTTGTAATATAGCTGGTATGATAAAGGAACTAAATTTTAAATTGTATTTGGGTAATTTAAAGTGACTTAAACAGTCACTTTTAAATGGATAGCTGCTACCATGATAGCACATCTCCTTTTCTCTTTTCATAAGAGACTTAGAAATATAACCTTTTTTTTCCTATTAACCCCCTCTTTTTGAAAAATATAATCAAAAAGCCAACTTAGAGATGGCTAATTAGGGAAAAGTAAAGTTTATGATTATATCATGCAGTGTAATAGCACAGAGAAGACTACTTGTTCCTTCCTCCTTTGCTTTTCTAGATGGCTAAGCAGAACATAGCCTCAGAAGAAAACAAATTACCATTAATGTAATGGACCCTGGATATTCTCCAGTTTCTGGCATACCTTTCTTTAACTACTTAAATCTTTGACATAAGACTTACCCGTTTATGTTGTCTTGCCAGTTTCTCTTTAGCTTCTTCTAGCTCTTTCTGGATCTTCAGAACATGTTTGTTCATCTTACGAATTGTAGAGTGCAAGATTTCCCAAACAAATAATCTTAAAAGTAACAACAGCATTTGATTTACTGTATGTTAGGTTATGCTTACAGACAATAAAACCTCTCAAATTTTACAACCTCTTCATTCTTTTTTTTTTTTTTTTTTTTGAGACAGGGTCTCGCTTTGTAGTTCAGGCTGGCCCTGAGCTCACTATGGTGCCCAGGCAAGCCGCTGCGAATTCAGCAATCCTCCCGTCTCTGCCTCCCGAGTGCTGGGATTATAGGCGTGAGCCACCACGCCCAGCATTATATGTGGTAACCGGGGATCAAACTCAGGTCCTTACGCTTGCGAGGCAGGCGCCGGAACCACTGAGCTAACCCTCCGGCCCACCCTCTTCATTCTTAAGGACTGATACAGGGTTTCAGCCTTTGAGAACAAGTAGTCATCTTTCTCCAGCAACACTTAGAATTTGCCTTTTATTACAGATTATTCAAGCACCGACCTCCACCCACTGAACTCTGCTAAGCTCCCCCAGGGCAACAGTGCAGGCTTGCCATTGCACTTCCATTCTTTAACTAGATATATAAAGGTGCACGTGTTCACTAAATTCAAGGAGCAAACTATAAAAAACACTACCATTAGGAAAAGAAGTATATTTTCTGTCCTCTAAATGTAAACATGAAACACTGAACATTTTTCAGAATGAGACTTAATTGGAGGATCAATGCACACACTATACCTTATTCTGTTTAGTGTACACTCAGCCGATTCTCTTGTGACATTTAAGAAACTCATAGTTGAAAATGGCTATCAACTGCTGAGCTTTAAGAATGAGACAAATATTTGTCAGCTGTATTATCAGGAAATAGCTGATGAGGATCATTCTGAAGGTGTTTTAAAATGTTGAATGCACAAATATAATAAGACATGTTTTATTTCAAGTCTAGAATATCAGCAGAGATGACAAAAGATCAGAATCCTTTGACTTTGGCGGGGGTCAGGCAATGCTTTGCAGAGTTACATATACTTGAGCTAGCTGTTAAAGAACAGTTGGAGCTATGGGGTCAACAAAATCAGAATGCCTAGCTTTGAATCTTGTCTCTGCACTTACTTGGTTGTGTGACTTTGGCTAAGCTACTTACACATTTGGTGATATTTTCCTAATTTATAAATTGTGAACAATGATGGAACTTTCTTAATGGTGTTCTGAGAATGAATGAGATGAAAATAATATAAATCACTCAGCATAATGGCTAACACACATATGGTGGTCAGCTTTCTGAGTGCAAATCTAAGAATAACTTTGTTTTGTTTGTGCATATTAACTTGGCTGATATGACAACCTTTGATCACTCTCATCCTAAGGATTCTGCATGTACCAGGTCAGTGTCTTCTACCAGTTATAGACAATCAGAAGTTAAGGGGCTATGATGCCTTTTGTATCATTTGCAACCTCATAAATAAAAGCCACAAGTAGGTAATGTAAATTATTTTGTGAAGTTTGTGTTCTCTAACACAACATGTGGTATACATGGTATGCATGTGGTCCCTTATACATGAACTCCAAATTCTGGTCCAAACCTAGTAAAGTCACGAGATAGTTCTGAAGAGAAGATCCAATTTGCTACCGCAGCACAGTCAACAATCTGTGTACGAATCATCTTATCAACTAATACAGCAATCATCTACAATGAGAGAAAAATTATTAGGGTAAATCATAATTGTAAAATGTAGTCAAAATAATATACTGCTATAAATGTAAAATATGAATATAAAATTCATTTGTACTACCAATGGAATTGATCAATTTGACCATAAATTGTCTTACAATTTATTCTTTTGTTTGTTTGTTTTGAGACAGGGTCTCGCTTTGTAGTTCAGGCTGGCCCTGAGCTCACTATGGAGCCCAGGCAAGCCTCAAAGTCAGCAATCCTCCTGTCTCTGCCTCCTGAGTGCTGGGATTACAGGTGTGAGCCACCACGCCCGGCACTGTGGTATGTGGTACTGATTGCTGGTGGGCATGAGTCACCACGCCCAGCATTGCTGTATGTGGTTACCAGGATCAAACTCAGGACCTTGCTTTTGCGAGACAGGCACTGGAACCACTGAGCTAAATCTCTGGCCTGTCTTACAATTTATTCTGCTCTATGCTGTAGCACCTAAAAAGTACAATGCCAATAAAAACTGAACAAAAAGACAATTTTAGGAACTGTAATTTTAAAAAATACTAGGTGGCTGAGCATGGTGGCTCACACCTGTAATCCCCCCCAGCACTTGGGAGGCAGAGACAGGAGGATTGCTGAGTTCGAGGCTTGGCTGGGCTACATAGTGAGCTTAGGCCAGCCTGAACTACAAAGTAAGACCCTGTCTCAAAAAAAATAAAAAAAAAAAATTAGGTGATAATACTAGACAAAAGTTTTAAATGATAATATGTCAACTTCATTTGAATTTCCTAAATAAAACAAGTAAAAATGTTTTATCACAAAAAGTTTACACTGTCTTATGAAATTTATTTCAATTATTTTTTTATGATGTAGTACACCATATGAAAACAGTATATACTGAGAAATCTGGAGCTTGCTTGCAGAAACTGGACAGACTGTATAGCCATTTCTACCCTACTAGGAGACTTTGCAAAGCAACAACTGAACATTTAAAGTGTGTCAAAACAAATTATCAGTCCCAAAACAATTTTAACACTTGATTTTTAGTATATGTGCTGCCGAAGCGAGCACTAACACTTGATTTTTAAAAAATGAATCAAACACTATTACACATCAAAAAATTTACAGGCAGAATCAAATTTCTTGTTTCACAAACTAAAACAATTTGGTAATTAATTGCATTATTTTTATATTCCCATAATTACAACCTCAAGGAATTCAAATAAAAAATTTTTACCTGTGGATGGTTCCTCCAAACCTCAAACATAACTCTTAGAACGTGTAACTTTCCCTCATCACTTTCTGCAAGAGTTTTGAAGACCTCATGAAACCTTTTGATAATGAAAAGAAAAATACCCATTAGGCATTTTGATGTTTTCAGGGTTGCTCCTTTATAATATGCAAAATAACCAAATGTTACTATGAATGATGTAAAAGGTATGATTAGTAATTATAGCTTCTCTAGAAAATGTCACAAAACCTCCAGAGAGGGTTATGCTGTTTCTTTTTTCGGAACTCTGACAAGGTAGATGCCAACTTTTGGGCGGCTTTCCTATCTTCTTCCCCTCTTTTTGGAAGATAATGACACAGGCTATAAAGTTCTGATGTGTAAACAGCTACCCTGAGAAGTGAGGTTTCTACTAGTCTCTTTCAATGTTTATATGAAAAAATTTTCCTTCCCATGTACCTCTGCAAAGTGCAAACAGAAGCCTTCAGATAAGACTCTTAGAAATAAACCAAACACCAAACCCAAACCCACTGTATCAACTTCTACAACCTATTAGGACTTTTGTATTCAACAAATATAGATAAAAATTATTGTATCACTGGTATTCATCAGTTTGTACTTACTTTGCAAGAGCACTGAAGGAGTGGCTAAATGATTTGGCAGCCAAATGTAGTAGAGTCTGTACAAAGACCTCTATTTTCAAAGGGTTAAAACTGAATCCTTCATCTGAAAAATATTTCACAATAATATTTTTAAAAAGTTAAGTATAGCAATTCTTTAGTGACACACCTAGAATGAGAAGATATTCATATCCAAATGCTAATTCAGATATTCATGTAACAGTTTTCAGTACTAATAAACAAAAAAAGGGCATCACCAATTTCAAATACTAGTATAAAACTAAGTAAAATCTTAGCCAGGCATGGTGGTGCATACCCATAATCCTAGCATGGAGGTAGGAAGTTTACAAATTTGAGTCTTGCCTGGGCAACTCGGTGAGACCCTGTTCCAAAATACAAAAGGGTGGGGTTGTGCCAGGTGTAGTGGCTCATGCCTGTAATCCCAGCACTCAGGAGGTAGAGGCAGGAGAATTCCTGTGAGTTTGAGGCTAACTTGGGCTGCACAGTGAGTCTGGGGCCAGCCTGAACTATAATGCAAGACCTTGTCTCAAAAAACCTTAAAAAAAAAAAAAAAAAGGGCGGGGTGGATATACCTCAGTGGCACAGTAGCTGCAAGGCAAACATGAGGTCCTGAGTTCAATCCCTAATACCCAAAAACAAAACAAACAAAAATACAAAAGGGTTGGGGATGTAGTTTAATAGCAGAGTATCCCTGGAATTGATCTCCAGTGCTGCAAATAAAACAAAATGGAATGCAACACTAAGGATAATCTTTATTCTTCAGTTTAACAGGACTGTTTCCCAATTCTTCTGACTGATCCATTTATTTAAAAAGTAGCTTTAGTGCCGGGCATGGTGGCTCACGCCTGTAATCCCAGCACTTGGGAGGCAGAGACAGGAGGATTGCTGAGTTTGAGGCTTGCCTGACTACACAGTGAGCTCAGAGCCAGCCTGAACTACAAAGCGAGACCCTGTCTCAAAAAAAAAACGTAGCTTTATACACCAAGCATCACACAAACTTCATTATTCACAACCTGTCTATATAATAGAAGATAACACAACACAATCAGTGAACACTTAAATACCTATGTTGTAAGATGTGTGGCAATTCCTAAATTTAACACCATCACTATGCTAAGTGCAGTCTCTTGTCAAATATTTTTTTTTGAAACAGGGTTTTGCTTTGGAGTTCAGGCTGGCCCTGAGCTCACTGTGTAGCCCAGGCAAACCTTGAACTCAGCATTCCTCCTGCCTCTGCCTCCTGAGTGCTGGGATTATAGGCACGAGTCACCAGGCCCGGGTCTCCTGTCAAATATTAACTAGCTGTCCCATAACACCTGTTCTGATTTGTCTATGCCACTTTTTCCTTAACCATTTATAATAAAGTAAACTTATGATCAAAGTAAATTTTACTTGGTATGTAAGATGCAGTTTATAATCTTAATGTAAGCTGGGCATGGTGGCTCCCGCCTGTAATCCCAGCACTCGGGAGGCAGAGACAGGAGGATTGCTGAGTTTAAGGCTTGCCTGGGTTTCATAGTGAGCTCAGGGCCAGCCTGAACTACAAAGCGAGACCCTGTCTCAAAAAAAAAAAAAAAAAATTAAGTTAATCTTAATGTAAAATTATTTCATAGAAACAATAGGACCTTCTTTAATACGGAGAAAAATACTTGAGTTCTAATACCAGGCGTGGTGGCTCATGCCTGTAATCCCAGCACACGGGAGGCAGAGACAGGAGGATTGCTGAGTTCGAGGCTTGCCTGGGCTACATAGTGAGCTCAGAGCCAGCCTGAACTCAAAGCGAGACCCTGTCTCAAAAAAAAAAAAAAAAAAAAATACTTGGGTTCTAAGGTCAACCGACAAGCTAAAATACCAAGCAGAAATACTCCCTTAACAGCATCCAATGTACTTTAAAAGGAACTCAAGTGGCCAGAGTTATGTTTCTGCTTTAACCTAGCCTATATATAGTTCCACTGAAGAAATAAATACTCAGTTTCCTTACCATCGTCATCATCTTGGTTAGGATTTGGTACGTCTTTCAAAATGCTGAAGATTTCATCATTGGTTGCCTTACTTTTAAAAGCAACAGCTAAACAGAGAGCCACAGAGTGTCCAGGAAGTGAATCTAAACACACAATGGAGGGGAGAGAAGATTAAACCAAGTGACTGTTCTTTTGAATAGTTATTGAGAAATAAACCAAACCAAAACAAAACCTTTCCTTCCAAAATAGAATACTCTTTACCTCCAGATCAGTATTAGAACTGCATAAAGATATCACATGTGAAAGTGGTTTTAAACCTACCTAAAAAATAACTCTAATACTTTCTTAAAGCAGGGGTGTACAGAGAATGTTGATCTCTCTCAGATGAACAGTGAGGTAAAAAGTGATAGTTAGAACCATCCTTTATAAGCCCTTAGTCTTTCCAGGCCATTATAAGTTTAACACCCAAGAACTAATGTAATTCACTTTTCTTTTGTTAACCCTCCATAAGGACCCACCTTGATTGCTATCATCTTGATTGGATTAATGATACTAGTAAGGAGACAGTTGGATTAAGAGCTCAAGGGACTATTAGGAGCTGGGCCTGGTTGAGGGAAGCAATGTAGGGGTCTGCCCTTGAAGGGTGTTTTTGTAGGGGTTTTCTTTTCCCTGATGCCATAGATATGCAGCTTTGTTCTACCACATGCCTCTGCCGTAATGTGTTGCCTCACCTCAGGTTCACAGAAATCAAACCAGTGGACCAAGGCTCAAATCTCTACAACTGTGAACCAAACCTTCAAACTGCCTTCTCAGATATTTAGTCCCAGGGACAGAAAGGTGAGCAGTACAGTCCTTTTCCTTCTTTTCTCTGTGGAAGTGGAAACTAAGTCTGAGTTTGAATAAAGCAAAAGCTGTCAACTTAAGAGGGCTTCTTATTCCCCTACTCAGTTTTATTGAGTCCACTGCTTGAATCTATCGGGCAAGTGCTCATATGATGTGATACCATGTATATACTTTTGGGTAATATGTGCTGAGTCTTTACTTAATAAAATGTATGTTACTACAAAAGCATCACTAGAGGCTGGGGATTTAACTCAGTGGTTCCAGTGTCTGACTGCAAGCACAAGGTCCTAAAATTGATCCCCAGTACACATACCACAATGCTGCGTGTGGTGGCTCATGCCTGTCATCCCAGCACTTGGGAGGCAGAGGCAGGAAGGCTGCTGTGAGTTTGAGGCTTGCTTGGTTACACAGTAAGTTCAGGCCCATTCTGAACTAAAAAGTGAGACCCTGTCTCAAAAACCTAAAAATTAATTAATTAGTTGATTTTTTTTTTTTTTGAGATAGGGTCTTGCTTTGTATAGTTCAGGTTGGCCCTGAGCTCACTATGTAGCCCAGGGAAGCCTCGAACTCAGCAATCCTTCCTCTGCCTCCCGAGTGGTGGGATGACAGGCATGAGCCACCATGCCCGGCACTGTGTTATGTGGTACTGAGTGCTGGTGGGTGTGAGTCACCACACCTGGCATTGTTGTATTTTGTTACCGGGATCGAACCAGGGACCTTGCACTTGCTAGGCAGGCACCGGAACCAGAGCTAAATCTCCTTGCCCCAACTAATTGATTTTTTGAAAAAAGCATCATAAGAGCAACAGAAAAATCTACTTAAAATATATGACAGTCAAATAGTAACCAAAAGGCAATTGTGACATAAGGTCAAAGTATAGGAGTTAAGCACCTAGAATGAATAGTCAGTTACAATCCTCAACAATCATATGAGGATAGTTATATAACATATGAGGAAAAAATAAGTGAAAAACAGAGCTGGGGATTTAACTCAGTGGTTCTGTCATCTGACCTTCCAAGTACAAGGTCCCAAATTCAATCCTTGGTACCACATACCACAGTGCCAGGTGTGGTGGCTCACACCTGTAATCCCAGCACTCAGAAGGCAGAGGCAAGAGGATTGCTATGAATTTCAGGCTAGCCTGGGCTTACACTGTGAGCTTAGGGCTAGTCTGACCCTGTCTCAAAACAAACAAACAAACAAAAAAAGGAAAACAAAAACAAAAAGACACACAAAATAAAACCAGAATTCTTTGTTAACAAGGAATTTACATGCTAATTGAGGAACCAAGATATTTACTTTAGAGGTACCTAGAAAGCAACAGAAAGCTGGTTTTAAAATACTGACAAGGCACATAAATAATGGCTAGTGACAAGTTATCTTTCAAACAGAAAATATAAACCCCAAGCAAAGAAATTCAATTTCCCCACCTTTAAATAACTGACTTCAGAATATACCTGCAGTGGTTAAGTTTTAAAGGTGGGAATGTCTTATTTTATTACTTACTGCTACTTTCATCTCCATATTTGTAAATGCAGGTTGGATTTGCAGGACATAGAGCTGAGAAGGTAGGAGGCACAATATCTACTATACGCTGATGGTAAGATAACCTACAATACAAAAACAGCCTCAGACCATCTTTCATTATTTTCATTTTTTTGGTAATATTCAACTTATCAGCAAAGTCACAACTGTTAAAACTTTTAACTCAGCTGAAAACTAAGATGTTATGTGAGGAGAAAAAAGACCTTTAGGCTTCTGTGTAAACCAGCACAATGAAACTCAGGTCTACTTAGAAACTTCCTGGTTTGCACTAAAGTGTGGGCTAGACAGCTCACAAACATGGTGACTAAGGATGTGAGGTGGTGGTATAGTAAAACAGAGACAGTCTGCACAGTTGGGAGCTTAGTTATACTGTACAATAAATATGGAGGCTATCAGGAGCCAAGTTTCTGAATGCTTGAGAAGGGATTTACAAATCATGGCATAGAAAAAGGCTAAAAAAATGTTGGGTTGAAACTGAAGAAATAGAAACACAGAGTTCACATGTAAATATTTATAGACATATGTATGTATATGTATGTATGTGTATATGTGTCTACTGACACAGCCTAGAACCAATGACATCCCAGTAACAATGGCATATCAAGAGCCCCAGGTTCCTAAATACTGTTTTCTATTTTTAGAAACTAAGGGGCTTTGAATAGATGAATCCAGGGGACAGATAAGGAAATACCACATGTACTTAGAAAATCTTATACCAGAAAATTAGGAAATGCTTAATGAATGTTAGGGGATATATATAAAACAAAAGAAACAATAAAAGGCTTGCAGTAGCTCCCAGGAGCAATTTGGGTACTGACCTAATGACAGACACGCTTTATAACACAATGATTAAAAAAGGCATTAGTTCCTACTGACAAAGGAAAAAATAAAAGTGGAGAGAGGATAGCTCTTTCTTATAGCATCCTGTCAACTAATAAAAGTAGAAAAAATAATGGGAAAAGACAATCATCACTTGGGAATCATTCAATGAAAACTGGTAAAAATTTTTAGCATAGAAGTGAGCTCTGATGGATGCTAAGAGTGCAAATCTAAAATATCTCCCATGAAATATTAATGTCAGATAGGAAACTTGTGAGGCCAAGATAGAACACACACACACACAAACACACCCACCCCTATGTCACCAACATCAGAATCACCAGTGGTTATTCACATGCCTCTTGATGTGATACCCTAAGAGTAACAATGAAGGACCAGATCTAGATCCAGCTCAGGAGGAAATATCAGAACAACTGAAAAATGTCTACTCACAGGCCAGAGATTTAGCTCAGTGGTTCTGGCGCCTACCTCACAAGTGCAAGGTCCTGAGTTCAATTCCCGATAACCACATACAATGCTGGGCATGGTGACTCACCCCCACCAGCAATCAATACCACATACCACAGTGCTGGGCGTGGTGGCTCATGCCTGTCATCCCAGCACTCAGGAGGCAGAGACAGGAGGATTGCTGTGAGTTCAGGGCTTGCCTGGGCTCCATAGTGAGCTCAGGGCCAGCCTGAACTACAAAGCAAGACCCTACCTCAAAAAAGAA
The DNA here is from genome assembly GCA_004025085.1 of Thryonomys swinderianus. Taxonomy (NCBI): domain Eukaryota; kingdom Metazoa; phylum Chordata; class Mammalia; order Rodentia; family Thryonomyidae; genus Thryonomys; species Thryonomys swinderianus. Next base: position 31,147 of record PVIC010018807.1, read on the forward strand.
ACAAAAAACAAATCAAAAAAACCTCTCACTTTTTTTTTTTTTTTGCTTTTTTGGAGACAGGGTCTTGCTTT
>PVIC010018808.1:0-16679 GCA_004025085.1 Thryonomys swinderianus
TTTTTTTTTTTTTTTGTAGCACCAGTATTGAACTTGGGACCTTGTACTTGGCAGGCAGGTGTGGCATCACTGAGCTACATCTCTGGCCCTGTTTTTGTTTTTTGAGACAAGATCTTGCTGTATAGTTCAGGTTGTCCTTGACTTGCTATGTAGCCCAGGGTAGTCTCAAACTGGAAATGGTCCTCCTGCCTCAGCCTCTCAAGTGCTGAGAGTACGGGCATGTGTCACCATGCTTGGCTAGGAGGGGCTCTTAGGAGCCGAAATTCGCACTCCATTGGCAGAGTCAACTGTTGTTCCAGGGGAGAAGCGTTGCCTGGGGCCAGTGACAATCCTGGGCCTCCCAGCAGCAAGGGATACTGCACAGCCTATTCGCAGAGAGAGCCGAGGATCCTGTCTTCAGGGCTGCCCATCCCTGTTCCCAGGAGCCTCACTCCCTCGTTTCTACCCTGTTTCCCTAGGAGGCTTTCGTTTCTTCCTCCATGCCTGCTCCTGACTCTGCCTCACTTTTTTCTTTTTGGAACGGAGACCAAACTCAGTACTTTGTGTTTGCCAGGCAGGCGCAGGGCCACTGAGCTAAATCCCCAGCCCTTCTGCCTCTTGATTCTGGGGATATATTTGGTCCCAAATAAGCCTCCCCGAGGAAGTCAGTTGTTCAGGGCAACACCCAGAGGGGACAGGCCCAGATGTGGTCATTTCGTCACAGAAAACTTCAGCTCATGGCAGACAATGTGGCCCAGGGACAGCAGGCTCGGGTCAGGGCAAAGGCAGGATAGGAAGCTATGGGTGGATCAGCCTGTCTATGGCTTCAGGGACATTCTGGCCCCAGCTGTGGACAGATGCGCTCTTCTAGCCTCTCCTGCCTCGTGCAGGGACAGGGTCAGACCCAGCAGCCACACCATGATGATCTGTGAAGGCCTTGGAGGGCAGGATGTTGGAGGCAGCAGGAGGGGCTGTGTGAGAGACAGGGAAAGGGCTGGAGCGACGGGGTCCTGTTTGCTCTCCCCTAATGAGTGTGGTTTCTTTACACCACCCTGCTGACTCCCAGCTGGTCGACTCAACCATAACAACATGTGGCCTGTCCTGCCCAGGCCAGGAGCCCGGGCTCGGTGCCTCCCAGACAGGGTCTGTTTTCAGCTATAACTGTGGTCCCTCCCTTGGCTCACTGGCTTTGCGGGGACAGGGACAGGATGGCACCCGGGGCTCGGAGACAGCTGTGCGGGGGCAGCACGGGGTCTGGCTGCCTGGGCTCGCCTGGCTGCACACGCTGGTTTCCCACGACCCGTCAGAAGGGGCAGTGCCTTCCTGTTAGGGCTGCGGCCTTGCAAAGCCACCCACAGGTGGGGGTGGGGAGACTGGGGACCAAGCACCCCGCAGCTGGCGGTGGCCTCTCTACAGGTGTGTCCTGTTGACACCATGGGTGTGGAAAGAGTTCGGGTGCCTCTGGAGCCTTTGCCAACTCTACATTTCCCAGCAAGTTTTCAGTGTGGGTTTGGTTGTGCCCCAGGACCCTTGCTCTGCCCAAGTTCTCACTTTATCCACTCATTTGTCCAGAAATTCATGTCACTGCTGGGCTTTCCCTGAATGGGGACTTGGCGCCTTTCGTAAACAATGACGATGTGCACTGGGGTGGGGGTGGGGCACTCTCCAGATACGAAAGATTTGTCTCATACCGAAAGCATTTTGTAAACTCGATGGTTGCCCTGGAATTAACTTGCTTTCTCTCTTTTTCTTTTGTTTTAATTTTTCTGACATATTTAATCATGAAATAAGACACGCATTCAGGAAAAAGTACATAAAACTCAAATGCACCCTGTAACGGAGTCGTTATAAAACCAAGCCAATAGCTTTCCACGCTGATGCAGATAAGGAGGGAAAATGGAAAAGAAGCAGAGTCCATGAGAGGCAGGGGCAGGGGCCACTAGAGTTGCAAAGCCTTCTGGGAAAGGGAGGCTGGAGGTCCTCAGATAAAACTGCCTGCCTGGGCTGGAGATTTAGCTCAGTGGTTCTGGCGCCTGCCTCGCAAACACAAGGTCCTGAGTTCAATCCCCAGTAACCACATACAGTGCTGGGTGTGGTGACTCACGCCCACCAGCAATCAATACCACATACCACAGTGCCAGGCGTGGTGGCTCACGCCTGTCATCCCAGCACTCGGGAGGCAGAGGCAGGAGGATTGCTGTGAGTTCGAGGCTTGCCTGGGCTCCATAGTGAGCTCAGGGCCAGCCTGAACTGCAAAGCAAGACCCTGTCTCAAAAAAAACCCAAAAGCCAAAAGAACACCTGCCCAAGGGGACAGGGAAGACCTGCTGTTGCCTTTGGATGTCCTGTGACATGGGCCGGAACCCAAGCCAAGCGAGTGGTCTTACCTGTGGCTGGGCTTGGATCCCTTTGAACCAAGGCTGGGCGTTTCTGCAAAGCTGTGGGTGCCCTGTCAGGAAAGGCTTTCGTGTGCTTGCCCGAATGTGGCTCATCAGATCTCTTCCTCCTGGTGCCCAAGGGCAGCTTCAATAGCAGAAAATGGGCCTGGTCTTTTAGGACGACTTGGAGTACTGGTACATTTTTCTGACAGGTACAAGATGGTGCCCTAGGCAGACACTATCACCCACATGCACGAGAACAAATATACAAAAACAAAAGAATGGAGCTGCAGATGAAAAATCAGCTTCTGCCTTCATTAGCTGGCCACCCAGAGCCCTGTACACCTGCTCTTGGGCCTCAGGTACCTCTACAGCTGATGTGATGAACAGCGGGTAAGATGGACACCTCCCATTCGCTGGAGCCTAGCTGCACGAGCCACAAGGCTGCTGGGAAGATGCCTTCCTTGGGCCTGAGGGTGTAGAACTGCCACTGACGGACTGACTGAGTCTACCTGAGCTGGTCTATCCACCCTGCTGAGCCTTCGTCTCTTCCTGGCAGCAGTGCTGCTTGGGGCCCCCAGTGGGGCGGGCTGAGGATGGGCCCCGACATGGAGGCTGAGGCAGTAGGAACTCATTTGTGGAGGGGACTCTGGATCTTCCTGTGTGTACATCCTGGGTTCTGAGAGGGATACCCAGGAGACAGGGAGCACCTCAGAGCCAGCTAGGGAGTGCTCCTGCTTGAGATGATTTCCCTCCAGACCCTGGGCGGGCTGGGGGGGAGCAAAGGCCACAGGGTGGTGGGCAGAGAGGGAGAGAACATGGCTGGTCTGTGGGTTCCTGTGGATGAGTGCGACCAGAATTGCCCTCCCTGCCCCGTCTGTCCCCAACTGCTCTGGCTCTGTGACTCCCTTATCTGGTCGAGGAGTCTCCGACGTCACCTCCAGCTTTATGACTCTGTCCCTCTGGAGTCAAAGTATGAAGTATTTCCTAAGCACCTCTGTCACTGGCTAGGGACCCAGGGAGCCCAGTCCTCAGCTGTGTATGCCGGCCTTGCTCTTGCTGCTGAAGCCTGCCTGACCCAGGGCCACTGGAGACTGCAGGGGCAGCACAGGACAGTGACAGTACCCAGTGTTACCCTTTCTAGCTGCGGGAACTGCCACACTCACAGACTGAGCTGTGGCTCGGATACTTTCAGAGTGAATTTATGAAAGTTGACAGTTTTAATAAAAAAAGAATGTAGCTGGGCGTGGTGGTGTACGCCTGGAAGCCCCAGTGCTCTGGGGGGCTGAGGTAGAAGGATCACAGATTTGTATCCAGCCTGGACAACTTAGTAAGATCCTGTCTCAAAAGACCAAACCAAAACCAAAACAAAGAAACAAAATAAAACAACATCCAGGGATGGTGATACACACCTGTAATCCCAGAATTTGGAAGGCTAAGGCGGGATTGCTGTGAGTTTCAGGCCAATTTGGGCTACATAGTGAGTTAAAGGTCATCCTGAACTGCATAGTGAGATCTTGCCCCAAAAAAACCCAAACCAACAATGAACAAACAAACAACAACAATAACAACAACAGCAACAGCGAAGACTAGTGGCTGGGGATGTAGCTCAGTACAGAGGCCCAGGATTTAATCCCCAAGAAAAGCCAGGGTCGGTAGCTTGAGAGGCTGAGGCAGGAGGATCACTGTGCTATGAGGCCAGCCTGAACTGGAAAGTGAGACCCTGTCTCAAAAAACAAAACAAAACAAAATATATTAGGAACATGTCTGTCGTCCCCGGGAGGCTGAGGCAAGAGGTAAGAGGCTGCTATGAGTTTTAGGCTATCCTAGGCTACATAGCAGAACCCAGTCTCAAAAGAAACAAAACACAAAACAAAACAAAGCCAACCCCCAGAAAAAGAAAGAAAGAAAAATTAGAAAAGAAAAAACAAAAGAGATGTAGGTTACTTATCCTTAGGTGGTATAAGCTGTGTGGCTCTGTCATAACTCCATGTTTGAAAATTCACTATCTCTTCCCTTTGCTCCCCGTTGCCTTTTGACCAAGAGATGTCTGTCTTTTCTTTTCTTTTTTTTTTTTTTTGGTGGTACCAGGGAATCAAACTCAGGCCCTTATGCTTGCAAGGTAGGCGCGGTACCACTGAGCTAAATCCCCAGCCCTGACCAAGAGATTTCTGGTGTGATCTTACTAAGAGTTCAGAGGTCTGGCCCATGTTGACCAATTTGCTCCTGCCAGGCTCTCTTTCCTCTCTCGGTTTATCTGGTGTTTCAAAGGGGCCTGTGCCTAAACTGCCTCCTCTCTGGGAAATAACGTGCATTCGTGGAAGTCTGAGGAGCCAGGATGACTTAGGAGTGCCTAGCTCGCTGCTTTCAGTTCATGTGAGTCCCAAGAGCCTAGGGGTCCAGGGCACAGGGCCATGCCAAACGCTATCTGCTTAATCTGTTAGGTCTCTGAAGCCCTCTGCACCCCTGTCTCACATCAGTGCTGGGAACCAGGAAAGGGCAGGCAGGAGCTCCTCTTTCCGAGATGACCCCGATGCCCAGATCCAGAGGGGATAAATGATGAGCACTGAGATGCAGCAAGTTAGAGGCTGAATCCTAGACAAGCAAGAGCCCTAACTCTGTCAGGTGTGGTGGCTCAGGGCCATAATCTCAGTACTTGAGATGCTGAGTTCAAGGCCAGCCTGAACTACATAGCAATACCCTGTTTCAAAAAACCAAGAGAGAAGGGCTGGAGATTTAGTTCAGTGGTTCTGGTGCCTGCCTAACAAGCACAAGGTCGTGAGTTCAACCGCTGGTAACCATACACAACAATACCAGGCGTGGTGGCTCATGCCTGTAAGGGAGGCAGAGGCAGGAGGATTGCTGAGCTCAAGGTGTGCCTGGGCTACATAGTGAGCTCAGGGCCAACCTGAACCACAAAGTGAGACCCTGTCTAAAAAAGAAAAGAAGAAAAGGAAAGAAAAGAAAAGAAACCAACTAACCAAACAAACAAAAGCCAAGAAAGAGACAGAGGGAAAGAGAGCCCTTATCCCTAGCACTGGAGGACTGAATTTGCTTTCTGGCCCACAGCAGAGGGGCTCCCTAGGAGGGAGTGTCCTGGTTGTCCCACTCACGGTTGCTGGTTGAAACTGAGAAGGGCCGGCTCTGCTCTCCAGCCCTGGGTCTTCTGGGGGAGGTAGGAGAGGCCAAGAGTGAGGGAGAGGCCAGGATAGGGGAAAGCGAAACGGAGGAAAGGGCTCAGGGGCAGAGGGAGCTGGAGAAGGAGCAATCAATGTCCTGGAAAACAACTCGCTTCCCCTCTCCAGCCTCCTGCCTCTTTCCCCACGAGACAGTCGCTCAAATCATGAGTCACGACTCAATGGATTGTGCTGCGCTCCGCATCACTGAGGGTAAACAAGGATCTCCCGAGGAAGGAAGGGACGAGGTGGCCCCGGCTTCTGGCACACTTTTTGGGCTGAGGCAGGGGTTTCCCCTCCGAAGTTGTCGCTCTCCCCGGGTGCACTGGAAGGACAAGTTTCGACTAACATTTACTTTGTGCTGTGTCTGCTGCCCCTACCTTGCCCTCCCTGGAATGTCCTCACCCTAAAGCCTGCATACCATGTAAATATTTAAACCCATCTACAGTTTCCTGTTTATTATCAGTATAAACCCTGAGTTCATTTATTCCGCATCTGTCTGTCCCCTGCATCTGGCTCAGGAGAGAGGCCCAAAGGCAAGGCCATGCGTCTGTCCCTCTCCAGGAGCCTGGCATCTCTCGAGTCTTGGATAACTAATTCTGGCTCTTCTTGATTGTATTTTGGGGAAAACTTTATTGTGATAAATATGCCTACTTAAAATTTACCTCTGACCTATTTCTGAGCGCAGTTCCGGTGATGTTGAACATTCACACTATTGTGCAACGTTCACACCATCTATCTCCAGACCTCTTTTCATCTTGCAAAACCCAAAGCAGGCATCCTTTAAACACCAACACCCCAGCTCCCTCACCAGCCCCCACCTCCCCCACTTTTTCCATCTCCAGGAGTCAGGATGCTCCAGGGGGCCTCACATAAGTGGAGTCACACAGTAATTCTCTTTTCTTTCCCCCTCAGCTTCTTGACGGAGTGGCTGCCCTTTCTCTTTGGTGACTGGGCCGGTCTTATCTTGAGGCATTGAACTTCTGTCTCTGAGCTCGGGGAGCCCCTGGCTTCTGACCCTTGTCTGTCCAGGAAGGCAGCGTGGCACAGTTGCTCACGCCAAAAACTCCTTGTGGACTCACTGTTCACTCTGGTGTCCCTGGTGCCTGGCATGACACAGCAGGGCTTCAGCAAGTACGGCTGGGCCTTGGCCCCACGTTTGAGGGCTCCCGATCCGCAGGGGGGTTCTGCATCTGAGGATGACAAAAACTGGGGATGAGAAATACTCAAAAAGATTGCCTTATACTGAGCAAATACACTTTGTAACTCTCCTCCTTACTCTCTCCATAGTAGAATGATGATTTCCACAGCACTGTGTTATATGAGGAGTTGTAAATGAGCTTGATTTAGAGTGTATGGGAGGGTGTATGCAGATCGTGTGTAAACAGTGTTTTATCTGAGGGATTCCAGTCCCTGAGGCTCTTGATATTTGAAGAGGTCCTGGAACCAATGGTCTGGCAGATACCGAAGGATGTTTGTATTTCTCGAATAAACCCAGAGTCCCTGGGTATGTGTCCCTTGGTAGACATGGGGGCTCTTCTTGCTTTATTTACTGTGTTCTATAAAATTGGGGCAGCAGCAGAACTTCCTGCCTGGGGCTGCACTCACAGAGCTCGGGTGTAGTAAGCACTCAGTAGGAGTTTGCTGCCGTCTCTGTCCCCCTATTCTCTCTCTCTCGCTGTCCTCTGGGGGCCTCCGGGGCAGTGAGGTCCAGCCAGGCCATGGGTCCCACGGCGTGGGGCCCATGCCAGCTGCGGAGCCAGTCACCAGGGGTCCCCTTCCCCCCCTCTAGCTTGGCGCAGTGGCAGCTGGGACCAGGAGGCCAGCAGCATGAGCAGGGCAGGAAGGGCCTGTGGATGTGAGACCGACTACCGAAGCCCTCGGGTCCTTCTTTTCCCTGGAAGAACGTATTTAAGCCAGAAGGACCGGGTCACCGCTTGCACACATGGCCTCAGCCTCCAGCGGCAGCGCTCAGGGCTCTGCGGGGCTGGTGGGGCCTTGAACTCTTCCCTCCCCTTCTCAGCCTCGTCAGCTTGCTCCTGTCCCCTGTTAGTCAGGAGCCAGCTGCTCCTAGCCGCTGGCCTTGGTGGCTGCTCCACACCGTGCCTACTGAGGTGCACCAGACCTAGACTTCTTGGCTCGCTGGGGGTCAGAGGCACGGAAGACCTCAAAGGCGACCTGGTCCGGCCTCAGCCTCCAAGTGGGCTGGGCTGAGAATGAACTTCCCTTCCCTCGGCGTCTCCACAGAGGGAGACCCCGTGAGGGAGCGTGGACGGCGGGCTGGCCAGCCCCCCTCGGGATGACATGTCCTTTATATCACGGACATGGCAGACAATGTAAGCAGTTGAGGGCGTGTGCTTTGGGATCAGGCGCGGTACAAGTCCCAGCTCCGCCACTTGCTATACTAGCTATGTGATACTCGGTGAGTTCCCTGGTCACTGTCTGCCTCAGTTTCCCCATCTGTACAGTGGGCGTAGCAATAGAACCACTTGGTAGGGATACAAGGGAGAGTGAAATGGATTTCTGCTCCCAGTCCCTGTGGAGCAGGCGTGGAAACAGACACAGCTGGAAACCTGAAGGAGCCCTTTGTATAGATGCTACTGCCCCTTCTATGCCCCTGACTGTGGCTCCGTTCCTCCTGGGGAAGTGACTCTTTCATGGGGCAGCCACAGCAGTGTTCCTGTGGGCAGAGGAGGAGCTGGCAGGATAAGGGAAGGTCAGGTGAAGAGAGAGGGGAGGTCTCGCATTTTATGAGAACCGAGGAAACTCACTCTGGGCAGAGGGGGTTTGCGTGGGGCCCCCAAGGGGCTGAGGACCCATAAACGAGCTCAGAGGGTCGAGGCAGGGGCCAGGGCCTGGGAGGCGAAGCGAAGACCGTCAGTGGTCCTGGGTGGCGACGAGGCTTGCGAGGCCTGAGCGGGGCACTGGGCGGTACAGGGCGGCCAGGGGGCGCCTGGCAGACCCCGACTCAGGGGATGCGCTGACTCTTGTTGGGCCACTTGGTGGCTTCTCAGGCCAGTCTCCAGCCTGCCCGGTCTCCCTCTGTCCACCTGTTGCTGTAGCGTCCTTTACGTTCAAGTGAGACCCCGGTGGTGTGGGGGGAGGGGGAGCATCTCCTCAAGGTAGCAAAGCAGCCACACGCAGGACAGCGCCCGCCATGGCGAGGGCGCCACGCGTGCTCCAGGAGTCCCTGTCCAAGTCTGCAGGGAGTGGCCCAGGCTGGACTGAGAACATCAGGACCCTGAGTCTGACGTCCAGGATGGGCGTGTCCAGCCGGTGTTCTGCTTGGCCACGGAGTGTCCTGCATTGCTGCCCACCCCAAGTCCTGGCCGGACCTCTGAGCCCTGCAGGTCGGCCCTCCAGGGTGCCAGGCTCCCTTGGAGAGTGGTCAGCAGGGTGGGCAGCCGGCCTCCCTCTGGGCCTGCTGTGTTGGGCTGACGCCACACTCTGTGCCCTCTCCACCTCTGTTCTTGCTGGAGCTGCCCAGTGACTGTGAGCCGCGGCAGAGCATCCTTGCCTCCTGGCACAGAGCCTGGCACGTGGTAGGCACTCATTTAAGCCGTGGCACCACGGAGTGGGCTCTCCAGTTTTGATTCTGTCTTGGATACAGGTGACGCCCTCTTCTGGCCAGCCTGCCCCTTGTCTAAGGGCCTCCTCTGTGACTCCCACGGGAGCTTGTGGGCCTAACCTAGTTTTTCACTTTGTTTTAACACAGCTTTACTGAGATGTAACTCACATTCTGCACAATCTGCGTCCCTGAAGTGTAGGCCTGATGGTTTTAGTGTAGTCACAGGGCTGTGCCGCTAAGTTTTCCAGCATTTTCCTCTCTGGACCCCCAGCAGTGTCCCCACTCCGGGCTCTGGATGCCCCTCCTCCTGGGCCCCCCCAGCTCAGCTGCAGCCTGTCTTGACCCTACACTGCCCTTGGGCTGGGTTCTTGTGCAATCCTTCCCTCCTTTCCGTGACTAAACCACTTGAACGAGCTCTTCACACCCACGGCCTTTACTTTCTCAGATTCAATAAACAGTTGCAAGAAGCTCCTGTGAAGGAGGCTTGGATGTGCAGCATCTCATTTAATCATCGCGCTGGGAGGTGGGGAGTCCTCTATTCCAAGACACAAAGTGCCTTGCCCTGAAGGCTTGGCCGGGACCTGAACCCAGAGCTGTGTGTATCCGGAGCCAGGGCTTTTCTGTGGACCCGTGATCCCTGCAGCGGATCCAGCTGTGAGTCCAGCTGTTGACTGTCTCACTCATCACTTCCAGGTGCTCCTTGTACTCCACCGCCCTCCGAGTGACCTTTCTGTTCCAACTAGACGGGTGCCCTTCTTGCTGGTCTTGTTCTTTCCAAACCTTTGAACTTTTTCTTTTTTTTTTTCCCCCAGTGCTAAGAATCGAACGCAAGCCCTTGTGCATACCAGCTGTATACCACAGAGCCGACTCTCTGGCCCCCTCCCCTCCAAATCTTTTTTGCAAACCTCTCCTTCCAGCCAGCATCCTTATCCGTCCTCCTTTTTTACTTTGGGATATCTGACCTCCCCCAACTTTGTTTTCCTAGAGAGCTGGCTCAGATCTGTTTTCTTCATGAAAGTTCCCTGCGCCTTTGATGGAGCCTACCTGCTCCGAGGCCTGGGCTGGCTTTGTTCCTAATTCAACAGCTTGGTCTTGTTATCGAAACCATGAGTGCAGTTTGAAATCCCCTGAGACCCTGGAACTACATTGGTTCCCCACAACCCCCACTTTCCTGTGTTATGAGTGGAACAGATGCTCAGTGAGTGTTTTGGAAGGAAGGAGGGAAGGATAGATAGAGGGAGCGAGGAAGGATGGAAAAGAAGAAAGGAGAGAGGGACAGAGGGGCAGAGGAAAAGGAGTGTCAGGTAATGGGAAAGATCCCGGGAGATAGGGATTCAAGATGTTTTCAAACTTGAATGTGTCTTAAGGGTGGGATGAAGCTGGTCTTTGTGGGGCCCCAAGTGCCAGTGCACAGCACCCCTCCACCCACATGGTCTTCGCGATCCCAGCAGGAAGCTGGTGGATCCTGAATATATAGGGAAAGTGGAGCCACCAAGATTTCTGATGACTGGGAAGAGGTGTCACCGGTTCTCCTGGGCCTCTGGCCCGAGGGGTTGGAAGGTGGACGAGGTGCGAGCTGACACCAGGAGGCTGTGGGTGTAGTGTTTTAGGGGGAGAGACCGGGGATCTCTGGAGAGCATCCTGGTGGAGCCATCGCCAGGGGGCTGGCCAGTCTGGCGGCCCTTACTGTCTACCTGATGTTGTGCTGGATGTGGGGCCCTTGCCCAGGCCAAGGCGTGCTGTTCACACAGCCCGGAACTGCGCAGTGCACACGGCGTCTTTCTCTCATTTGTAAAACCGATCCACTGATACTCTTTGGGATGGCTATCTGGGGGTGCTGAATGAAATAGTAGACATAAAGCTCTAAACACAGGGCCTGGGAAAGTAAGCACCTGATAAATTGTGGTTAAAAATAACGACGATCTAACCAGGGTTGGCTCCTGCACACAGAGCAGTCTGTGGATGCTTTAAGGGTGTGGACTAGGCAGGAGGCGGAGGAGAGGTCATGGTGGGAGCCTGGAGCCCGGGCAGTGTGACTTCATGGCTGCAGGAGCTGGAGGGTGGGGGTGCGGGCAGGGGGCTGTCAGGCCCATTGGATGGCAGCTGACAGGCAGCTCCCTGGGGCAGGGCCAGACAGCTGTTCCAAGTGTTCCAGAGAGGACCGACAGGCTGGTTCCCCGGGGACGCAGCGCCTTTGCAGGAGCACCCAAAGGAGACACTGACCAGTGCTTCGTTTCTTAGGGCTGTGTCTTTTAGGGGAGCATGCAGGAGTCCCGTAATTTTTCTCACATCTATGAAGCGGTAGCTGAACTTTCTTTCCCAGGATCATGATGGAGACAGCATGTGGTAGCAGATTCCTTTGCAGCAAGGATAACATCTAACCCCTGGGGTGATTGATTTCAGAGATGTCTGGTCGCCTCCCCGAGTGGCGGCGTGGTGTCCAAAGGAGCTCCCAGTGCCGTGGTGGTGTCTGGCATGGGTGGCTTCAGCAAGATTTGAGAGTGAGAAGCCCAGCCTGGGCATGGCCAGGAGAGTGGTCCCATGAGATGGGGTGGGGGCAGGCTCCAGAGAGTGACACCCCAGGAAGTGGGGCAGGGAGTCGAGACAGGGGAGGATGTCTCCACAGCTTCTTGCTACTCTTAAGATGAGGAATCAGATTTCCTGGACACACCTTCCAGGAGTCTCGAGGCCACCTTGCGAGGTGACACTATTTTCCTGTCCACGGACGATGCTGCTCGGGCCCATGGGGGCTGAGGACCTCATTCAAAGCCACCCAGACCATAGTGATGGGGTCGGGATTGTGACCCAGCTTGGCCCAACTACAAAGCTGCCCTTTTCCCACTCCACCACGCGGTCACTGTGACCCCAGGCCGCGGGGGGATGGACAGTATCAGATGACCTTTGGAAGATCTTTCCAGCAGAAACATTCGCTCCATCCCTGTGCCTTGGTCTCCCCCTGCCTCCTCCCCCCTCTTCCCTCCTCATTACTCAACCCATAGTAACCCCAGGGCTATCTGCAGGATGGAGGAGGAGGCTCCCTCTTCTGGGTGCCGCTGCGCTGCGGTTGTTCAGTTTAACCCTCTGCTGCCTGCCGGCCTCACTCCTAGTCCACCGGACCGGCATGTGGCGAGGAACCCCGTCCCCACCCCCACAGGCAGCCCAGGCTGGGGGGTACTTCCCGGAATTAGCCGCCACAAACAGCTGGCTCAGGGAGGGGTACCGAGCAGGCTAACAGCTTCCAGATGTGCCAAGGCGCAAGCGCTGCAGGAGCGTGGCTGTCAGTGTTCTTCTGTGGCTGGGAGCTGGGACCCAGCGGCCCTCGCACCCCAGGTTTCAGGACTGCAGGGCCGCCAGGCAGATCAGCACCTCAGGCAACCCGTGCAGGGCCGGGAGGGGCCTCACACCGCAGCTGCAGGGGCCTCGGAAAACCCTGCGCTCCAGCTGCTCTCCACGGCCTGGGCTCAGCCTAACACGTCGTAACAATACCAATACTAACGCGTTATGACTGTGAGCACTGACACCGACGCGGTTTCCCAGGCTCCTCTGCCAGAGCACAGTGGTCTAAAGTGCAGAGTTGGGAATATGGTGCTTGGAACCGAATCTCAGCTCAGTCGCTTACCAGCCCTGGGACCCAAACTGCTTCACTTCCTTCACCATGAATGCTTGCTCTATTATTAGGACTAAATGTGATCAACTGCAAAGTGCCGACACAGGGGCTGGTCCACTGTGCACCTCTCGCGAGATGTCATTATTTGGACAGGGCACCTACTTTGCTTCAGAACAGCGGGAATTTATCCTTGTAGATCTGGAAGGTAGCAGTAATTCTCATTTTTTTTTTGACAGGATATCAAACTCAGAGAAGCTAGAGTGTCCATCCAGGGTCATGCTTAACAGATGTTAAGCATGGGGCTGTGATTTAAACCCAAACCAAGCAAATCCTGGAGCCGAGGCTCAGCACACTGGGCCTCTCCCTGGCTGTCTCTACCATTTTCTCACTAGTGGGGAGAGGACGGTAAGGACTGAGGGTGTCAGTTTCTGTCCTGCTCATCTGACTTAGAAGAAAGGGCTAGAGCTTAGGGGCTCAGAGGCTCCTTGGCAATAGAAGACAAATGTCTTAGAGGGGACACAAGAGCCAGGAGGGTTCAGGAGCATGGAAAGACAGGGGCAAGGTATCCAGATGTTGAAGAGAATCCCAGCTGTCCCAGGGTGCCCTCCTCCAATAGTGCCGGCGCCCTACAAGAGGAGCCGCAGTGCCCGTGGGCTGTGCTGGCTCTGCCAGCTGGTGCTCCTCTCCTGGGCAGGGTGGGTGATGGAGGATCTCCAGAATTCCCCTATGTGGAATGGGGAGGACAGGAGGCCGGGGAGGAGAAGAGCCCAGGGCAAGGGGGCTGGAGCCAGCCAGCAGGGAGGCCTGCCATTGGCCTGGGTCCCAGGCCTGGGCCCAAGGAGGGAGCTGTCTGCCCCTTTCCCTTCCCTCCCCCTGCCCCCTAGGGCTCCTTGGCCGCTGATCTTGCCAGCTGGGTCCCTGCCAAGCCAAACAGCTGCCAGGGGGAGAGGAAGAAGCATTTCCGAGCAGAGAGGCCCCTGTGGGCTCCGGCTGCAGCCTAGAATCCCCCTTTCTCATCGCCAGGCGAAAAGGGAATCCATGCATGCGTGTAGCCAGGCACGCAAGATCCCCTGGCTGGGCAGGGCTGGAGGCTTGGGATGTAGCTGAGCTCAGGGTGGCCTACAGCTGCCTGGACAGGGGCCATGGCTGCCCCCGGTGGCAGCAGGTTGGGGATTTAGATTTGGCTCACTCAGAGATTGAGGGTAGTGGGTTGAATAGTTTCCTCGCACAATGATTTGATTCCTAGTACCAAAAGAAAAAGAAAAGGGAAAGAAAAAGAGAGTGTCTGCTAAACTGAAACCTGAGAATGTGACCTATGTGGAAATAGGACCTTTGCAGTGCCTTGAAGGTATGGATCGAGATGATGTCATCGGGGTGAGTCCAAAGTCAGATGAGTGTCCTTGCAAAAAGAACACAGAGACCCCACGAGAAGATGGAGGCAGAGACCAAAGAGCCATCCGAAGTTGGAAGAGAGTGTGGCCCTGCTTATAGCCTGATTTCAGGCATCTGGTCTCCAGAACTGTGGCTGAGAATGTGTCTGAGGTCTTAAACTACTGAGTTTGTGGGAATTTGTTTCGGTAGCTCTAGAAGGGAACGCGTGGCTGAAGGAACGAGGGGTAGGAGGAGAAAGCAGTGGGGTGGAGGAGAAAGCCTTTGACTGCACAGTGCAAATATCCATCAGTTTTGGTACCACATTTTGTGCCTGGGCCTTTTTTTTTTTTTTTGAGACAGGGTCTCACTTTGTAGTCCAGGCTGGCCCTGAGCTCACTATGTAGCCCAGGCAAGCCTCGAACTCAGCAATCCTCCTGCCTCTGCCTCTCGAGTGCTGGGATTACAGGCGTGAGCCCCCATGCCTCGCGTGCCTGGGCTTTTTAAGGATATTTAACTCAGTCTTTGAAATAGCCCTCCAGTAAGCATTATGATGATTTCCATTTTGTATGTAGTAAGGTGCAGACCCAGATTGACTTCACGTAGTTGAGATTCCGACACAGGATCCTCTGTCTCCTAAGCCTGCACCTTCACCATCACCTCCACCATCACCGCCATGGCTTCATCACCACCTCTAGCATCCCTACCACCCGCAGCCCCTGTGCCAGGATCACCTTCACCATCACCACCATCACCAGAACCACCAGACTGACTGTCCACAGCCGCAGCCACAGCCACACACCCACCTTGATCATTGCTTCCCAGCTGCCCAGTCACTACCACATCACCGCCACTGTGAAATACAGAGAGGTCAGTGGTGGGCGGATGACCCAGGAAGATCTCCGGAACGGAAGGAGCAGGAGGAGCAGCAGGTGTGCATGGCTGCCAGGCGGGACTGGTGGTCTGTGTAGCCTGCCGGGCCCAGGCTGTGGAGGGAGGTGGACCTGCTGGTCTGTAGACACGCAGGGGCCTGGCTGGGTGGATACTAAGCAGCGTGTTCCAGCCATGACTGACTTGCTGTGGCTCTGGGGCCCTCGGTGGATCCCCGGCTCCTGGTTGCCTGTCTGGCCTGGTCATGGTGGTGAGGTCCTGTGAGCAGCTGCCCCTGGAGAAAGTGGAGCACGGGGCGTCTGGACAGGGAAGGAGGAAGGCCTCAGCCTGACTGAGTTTGCTTGGATGAAGCCAGCAGTCATTGCCCCCACCCTGGCCTCCTTCCCTGCTCTGCCTCACGCTCTGAGCTTATCTTCCCTAGATGCTGTTCATCAGATCAGCCACCCCAAGGCTCAGGGCCTGAGACTGACCGGGGTAGGGAGAAAATGGACCATCAGAGGATACTGTCCCTCTTCATCACTCTGCCAGGCAGCCCTTTCCTATGCAGAATGTTCCAGAAGCTTAGGGTGCACGGTTGTTCCCCTGCCTCTTCCCCACAAACCCAACTAACTCTAAGGCCTTGGGTCAGACCAGCTCTGGGAAAATCCTCACCCAAGGCTTCTACTCTGGAGCTGCCTGAGTGTCCGACTAATCCCCATCTCTGGGGTCACACTGAGCGTGTAGGGAAACAATACCGTTGTGGCTGGGGCTTATCTTTGCATCTGGCGTGAAAGCCTGGCAGACAGGCTGGCGACTGAAGGGGCTGAGGGCCCACTGAGTCCAGAGACAGGGGATGGGAGGGCGGAGCTGAGAACCTGACAGGAGGCGGGGCTTCCATCCGAATTCAGAATGAGATGGCTCAGTCCCCGGCCCCCGCCCTGCCAGTCTTACTTATGAGAGGGTCCTCTGCTGCCTCAGGATGCCACCCTAGAAGAGCCTAGTGAGACCCAATAGGCACGGTCCATGCTTGCTGAGCACACTGCGAGTCAGACCTCTTTCAAGCATTCATGACTCCTCCCCCAGGGCAAGTGTAATTATTGTGGTCTGTGTTTCACCGTTAGGGCGTTGCTGAAAGGAACCTGTGGTTGGAGGTGGACTGAGGACTCCTCCCATTGGCTCTGGGAGCCCACGTTTTTTGCTCTGGACTCTCCGGTCCAATCCTTGTGCCTTGCTAAGAGGGGCAGAGTAGCCAATCAGGGTCTGGTCAGAGATAAGAGCAAACCTGATCATTCACCCACAGTGCCCCTGGATGGGGTGGTGGATCTCCTGGCTGCAGTTCCCGCCAGCCTACCAAATCCTTTCCTCCTTCCCAAGCCACACCTGCGTGGCCTTTCTTTTGACCCAGTGGCTTTTACTAAGTGCCAGGCACCATGCCAGTGTAGGGAGACAGGGACAGATAAAGCTTGGTCCCTGTCTTGACATGCTTGCAGCCTGCTGAGGTTGGGCTCAGCCAACCCCTCAGTCTTTGGCGGCCATGTTTTGGGGGAGGGGCTTTGGGGCCTAGAGGAAAAGCTGAGATTTGTGAGATGACAGCAGTGAGATATATTATGCCTGAGGAGCTGAAAGCCCTAAATAAGAGACTTTTTCCTCCTACAAGTCCAGGGTGTGTAGAGCTTCTCTGTCACCATCAGGGTTTGGCCTCCTCTCCCTTGTGGTGTCTCACCATGGTTCCCT
>PVIC010018808.1:16779-31311 GCA_004025085.1 Thryonomys swinderianus
GCTTGCGAGGCAGGCGCCGGAACCACTGAGCTAACCCTCCGGCCCTCCAGCTGCCTTTCTTGTGAGTAGCATGGGCCTGGTTGCAGATCAGCAATTCTGTTGCTAAGGAAGCAGAGGGGGTCAGAGTCTGTGCCTTAGGGAATTAGCTGGGGGAAGATAGAGTGGAGGAGGCCAGGGAGAGGCCTGGCATGGGGGAAGGCCCTCAGTCAGGCAGGGCAGTGAGAATGACTCAGTGGCTCCTCCACCCCAGGGAGAGGATACTTGGTGACCAGGGCAATTGCAAGACCTAAGAGCCACACCGAACTACGGAGCCAGGCCTGGGCTGGAGGTATGTCCCGAGGGTGATGGGCACAGGGGCAGTCATCATGGGAGGGAATAAGAGGACCCAGGAAGCAGTGTAGAGAAGAGAAAACACTTGAAGCATAACCCCAAGGACTCCAAGACAATGTTCACCTTTGCTTGGTGGCCTCGTGGCCGCTGTTTCCCTTCTGGGACACCGCCTCTCCGCCATCTTGTGGGTGAAAGTCACATGATCTCCCTTCTGACGTCAGAGTTGGAAGGATCGCCGGAGTCATTCCACTAAGGTCTCCTCTTTGTCTCTGTGGGACAGGACAGAGTGCCAGAGTCACCTGAGATCGGGCAGCGTGTGCTCCTCAATCTGGGCCAGCAGGTCCCTCCCTCCCCAGAGCCAGGAGAGGCGCTCCAGGCTGCAGTTCAGCTGAACTTCTGAGCAATAGCTCAATATTTTCCACATAAATTCCTCCTCCTTTCCTTTTCTTCCTTCTCTCTTCCTTTTCCTTCCTCCTTTTTTTTTTTTTTTTTTTGAAACAGGGTCTTGCTTTGTAGTTCAGGCTGGCTCTGAGCTCACTATGTAGCCCAGGCAAACCTCAAACTCAGCAATCCTCCTGTCTCTGCCTCCCGAGTGCTGGGATGACAGGCAGGAGCCACCATGCCCGGCACTGTGGTATGTGGTATTGATGGCTGGTGGGCGTGAGTCTCCAGGCCCAGCATTTTATGTGGGTACCGGGTATCGAACTCAGGACCTTGCTTTTGCAAGGCAGGCGCCGGAACCACTGAGCTAACCCTCCGGCCCCACTTCTTCTTTTTTCTTGTAAAAGCCAGGGCTGATCTCTGTTGCTTGTAAGCCAGGGGAGCCATCAGAAGACAGACAGGACTGCAGAGGAGCAGGAGGAAAAACGAGGAGAGGTGTGTTCACAAAAACAAGCGAAGGAGTAGCCAGTGGTGTCAATTTTTTTTTATTTTAAAAATGCCCAGAATATCTCTATAAACACAGATGAGGCTGGAAGGAGACAGGTATTTGCAGGGATGCAAGTGGAGGACAGGAGCCCAGCTTGAGCTCGTTTGACAAGAGCAGCAACAAAAGAATAATTTGTTGGCCCTTATCCTGGAAGCATCTGGTGAGTCTCTCGGTGGCACAGCTGGCGCTCTGTCACCTGGGCTCAGTCTCTGTCCACCTGTGCGTGGACTTCCTTCTTGTGGACGGTGCGCTACAAGGGTCTCCAGCCCTGTGCAGCTGCTCCATGGCTCCAGAACGGAAAGTCCTCCCTCTTCCCAGTGGTTCCAGGAAAGTCCCAGGCTGGCTGTGATTGGCCTTCATGGGTCACATGTGCCTCCAGAGCCAGTCACTGTGGCCAGAACATTTTGTGCTTGAGTGCCTTGGTTTCAATCACATGACTGTCCCTGGAGAGGTGGAGGGGTAGACATCTTCATCCAAGCCACTTTTTTTTTTTTTTTTGAGATAGGGTCTCACTTTGTAGTTCAGGCTGGCCCTGAGCTCACTATATAGCCCAGGCAAACCTTGAACTCAGCAATCCTCCTGCCTCAGCCTTCCCTGTGTTGGAGTTACAGGCAAATGCCACCATGCCTAGCAATCCAAGCCACTTACTGAGGATGTGGGGCTGCTCTGTCCAGGAAATCTGGACAGAATGGAAATCATCAAGAGGGGATGGATCCTGAGCTTGAAAGCCAAATACTCCTCTGTACTTTCCAGGAAGTGGGCACAGTGACTGGCAGCACGGACAAGCCCCACCAAGTTAGCTTTCCGTCAAGCAATGGGCACAGTGCACACAGAAGTGCCCTTGAGCACCATATGTGGCATTGATAGCCAGCAGAAGCCAGAGAGTGGATTTAAATCTGAGCTTTGTCATTTATTATTTAATTTGTATTTCTGAGCCTCAGTTTCTCATCTGAGTAAATCCAGGAATAGTGCTTACTTCCTAGAATTCTTATGAGGACTAAATGGAACAATCTACATAAAGGGGTTGGATCTGTTCCCGGAAAGAGTCGACCAATGTTTGCTACGACTACAGTGGTCTTGAAATTCCTCCGAGGAGACAGTGCTGTTGGTAAGGGGGGCACCTCCCAGCTCTAGTCCTAGACCCACCAAGGTGTTGCCAGATTCCAAGTGAGGGGCAGAGGGCAGAGTGGGAACTCGGGGTGAGCTTGGTCATGGCTGATGGTTCCTGCCCATAGGGAAGATGCTGGAAGGGCAGGAGCCAAGAAGAGGGTAAGAATGGGGAGGGGTGATTATGGCCAGAGCCAGCAGGGGTCACTGCAGATCCAAGTAATGTCAGAGAGGGAACAGGGCCACTCGTGGGCCCTCTCCTGTCACCACCTGCTTTCAGAGCTGGAGGGCATGACTTAGGCCAGATCTGGCAGAGGAGGTGGAGTCTGAGGTACAAGTTGGCATTGGACACCTAGGGTGCCTGGCTCACGTGTCCCCATGGAGGCTTCCATGTGGAGTAGACCCTGGGGCCCACTCTGCTGGACTTTGTGTTCCCACAATGCCTCGAAGTTGTCCCTGGAAGTGTCCCTCATTGAGACCCTAAGGACAAAGGTGTCCCATCTCACCTATCTTCTCTGAGGATTTGCATGTTAGAGGCCCATAAAGGGAACCATAGGACATTGTTCTACCGGGTGTCTTGGGCATAGTTGGGCCACTTTGGTACCCTACACCCAGGGGAACCCTAGTTTAAGGTATTGTCCCGGTCAGGGTAGGGGTGGGGGTGGGGAATGTGTGCAAGCACCCCTCCCCCACCCAGTGCAGAGAGCAAGTGTGCATGGTACATTCAGGAAACAGGAGAAAAAGTGCAAAGAAGAAAATCACCTTCCCACCTCTGACTCCTTAGTCTCAAAAGAGCTCTGGCCACAGTCTCCCATCTTCCTGAATAGGGAGTGATCATGGGCTCCCCTCAAAGGCACCCATTTCTACGTGAGGGTGCCCAGTTCCGAAGGGCTCTTTCCAAACTGGTTCTCACAGGCTTTCTCAATGACATTCTAGGGAAAGTGGGTGTGGCTGGCAGCAGGAAGGGAGCGAAAGGGGTGTCAGTTCGCCAGGGTGGAAATGATCTTCCTTTCCAGGTGGGTACGGAGATGCAGAGAGCAAGTGTGCTTCACTGGGGTTTCATGGGGCTCCTGGCCAGCCTCCCCTACAGGTACCAGGAGGTTGGAGAGGCGCCTGTGCCCTGGTGAGGCTGCAGTGCCCTGGTGGGGCCCGGGGGGCCCTGAGTGTGTGGCTGTGTGGGTTGTGTAACCCGTTGTGGGGGAGTGCTGTGCAATAGGGAAGTCGTGGTCTCGTGAGCTGGGGTGTGGATGCCTGGCTGAGCCCCAAACCACAAGGAGTATTTGGCTTGTGGCCACCGAGGCTGGCCATGGGGTCATGGGCTGTCTACCTTGGGGCTTGTCTGTCCCTGGTTGCCCACATCCTGGTCCTGGTGGGCACGGGGCTGGGAAGGGGCCATCTGGCCAGGTTCCGCTGGAGACCAGCGGTGTAGACTTCCTGTTTGCCAGGCTGCCTGTGCGGTGGCGTGGAGGGCACTTCCTCCCGTGTCCCGTACCTTCCGCCTCTTCCTGGCTGTACCCTTCCTGGCCAACAGTCAGAGCTCTCTCTGCGGTTCAAGTCATCCTGCACCCCAGCAAAGCCAGCTCCCGCTCTGCCTGCCCGTGCAGCGACTTTCTGGGACACCCCCCGCGAGGAGGAGAAGGCGGTGGGAGGACACGAAGGGCAGCTGCTTTGCTGCCAGCCCAGATTCTAACCACGGGCTGCTGCCATTTCTGGACTGAATGACCCAGAGTGGCTTGTGCCCTCTCCCACCAGCATAGACTCATCTGAAAGGCGGGGGCCTGGACACCCACCCCAAACTGTGGGAAGCTTTGTGTGTGTTCAGGGAGCCTGAGTTCCAGATCTAGAAGGGATCTGAGGAACAGGAGCTGTCCTTTCATTCTGTCTCCTAGCCACACCATGTCTAGGTGGGTTGGTGGGCACTTTGGAGAGCCAGGGACCCTGAGAGGAAGTGGCCAGGGAGAGAGTGGGCAACTGTCCTATCTGGGGAGGGTGACCAGTGGCCGCCGGCGTACTGTGCCAAGGGGAGAGAGCCTGGGTGTGTCTCCGACCCCTTCCACCTGCTCCAGCCCTCAGAGAGCCAGTGCCCTTGGGGAGGGTTGGGGGAGCTGGGAAGTGCTCAGTGGAGGGAGGAGGGCATTTCTGTCTACTCTTCTTGGGGCTGTACCTGTCACCCTGGGTTCCTCCTTGGTGCTCCCAGGATGCCCTGGGTCTGTATTGCTGTACCCTGCACCTGGTGTTTCGGTGACCTGTTTATGTATCTATTTAAAATTAATAATAACTGGAGACACACCCATGGTGCTTATGGGGTGCCAGGTTTCACCCATATTAACTCCTTTCCTCCTCCCTGAACAGGCAGACACGAGTGTTACCTGGGGACAAACAGAAGCCCAGAGACGAGAGGCACCCAGCTGAGGTTCCCGCAATGCGTGTGTCCAGCATCAGTCCGTGTCTTGTCTCCTCCTTATTTTCCTCAGAGCCGGCATCACAAACACAGTGGTCTACCGATGTGCGTTCCTGCTGGCTTCTGGCTCGTGGGCGGTCCAGGGCTCTGCCTCGCATGCAGCAAATCACACAGGACAGGATCTTCATCTCCCTATCATGTTCCTGAGGCCTTGCCCAGCACCTCGGAGATGCTTGATAAATATTTGTGGAAGGACTAAGCTGCTGGGGGCGGGGAAGGGGATTCCTCAGGAGTCTGCTCTGTGAGTACTCACTGCTGCTAGCCTCGCCATGCCCAGCATGGACTCTGGCCCCAACGTGGGGCTCAGTAAATAAAGGACTGCTGGATGAATGAATGGACGGGTGGATGAACAAATATGCGGAGAAGCACAGAGGTGGGCCGGCCAGGCCTGGAGCACATCCTCAAGCTTCAGGCCTCTCGCATGACTGAGGGTCTGGGAAGGAAGGAGGGAGGACCCTGGCCTTCTACTTTCCCTCTTTTTTTTTTTTTTTTTTTGAGACAGGGTCTCGCTTTGTAGTTCAGGCTGGCACTGATGAGCTCACTATGTAGCACAGGCAAACCTCGAACTCAGCAATCCTCCTGTCTCTGCCTCCTGAGTGCTGGGATTAAAGGCGTGAGCCACCATGCCTGGCGCTGTGGTATGTGGTACTGATTGTTGGTGGGTGTGTCTCCACGCCCAGCATTCTATGTGGTTACCGGAGATCGAACTCAGGACCTTGCGCTTGCGAGGCAGGTGCCGGAACCACTGAGCTAACCCTCCGGCCCTCCACTTTCCCTCTTTCTGGGTCAATTGTGCATGTAGCAATGATCCTCAGGAAAAAGAATCAGGGCTCCTATTTATGGAGCACATACTATATGCCAGTGTTGGTGCTAAGCCCTTTACAATCATTAAGTTGCTTCACTTCTTCAGTAAGGTGTGAAGTAGTTGTATTATATTCCTCACGGTCTAGGTGAAGAAGTGGAAGCACAGAGAGATTATGCCAACTACCAAGGTCATACAATACTGTCCTTGCAAAGGCTGCGCTGGCATGGCGGTGGAGCCAGCCCTGCTCCTAGGGATGGTGCTTTGGGCTTGGGTCTCCTGTTGAATGGATCCTCTGTTCAGGCCTCAGTGTGTTTGTCTGTAGAATGGGAACATGCATTTTGATGCGCTGTGAGGTAGAAGTGGAGCAGTCGATAAGCCGTAAGGACTGCAGGGGCTTTTTAAAATGAGGTTTTCCTTCTCATCATCATGAATCAGCAGCACCTTCCCTGTGATCACGGTGACGATAATCTCTAGACCTGGCTTCCTGCCATGAACGTGTCTGGGCTGGTAGGCATCCTGGAGACCCCCATGAGATGGACGGGTCCACTTCCCAGTTGGGAAGAACCTGTGTCTGGTTTGGTCTCCTCTTACCTCTTTTGTTTTCTCTTCCCTCCATTACTGCAGCTGCCTCTCCAGTGCCTCCCAGCCTCTGGGCTTCCCCTCTCTCCCGTTAACCTGTCTGCTTAATACGTAAACCAGCACTTATGAGTCCTCTGCCCCGGTGACAAGCGCTGCTTCAAATGTTTTCATGAAAGGCAGGGCCTTGGTAATGTGGCCCCTGGAAAGGCCTATTTTCCAGCCACCCCCAGGCCCTCGGGCAGCATGCTGTGGCTGGCAGGGCTGTAACAGGGTGTGACTCCCAACTCTGCCTCTGGCTCTCTGGTTCCCTCAGCTAGCAGGACCTTCCTGAGTCTCTCCACAGTGAATTATTTATTGGATTTTATAGTAGAGAAATGGTACAATTGCTTTTCTGGGTTATAAAAGTGATGTACACTTACTGTAGATAATTGAAACAATGCAGAATCCATAAGGAAAAAACCAGGAAAATGTTTGCTGTCCCCATACTTCCAACAGCTGGAGAAAACCACTGTTAGAATCACAAATATTTTTCTATGCACATATACACGTGTATTTTAAATATGTATAAATACACACATATTTTTAAAAAGGAGGTCACTTATGCTATTTGGTAACCTACTCCCCCCGCAATGAAATATTTGGAGATATTTCCCCCCTGTGACTTAAGCAGTTTTACATAATAATTCTTTATTTTTCAATACTCATTTCTGAGCCTGGGGTGCAACTCAGTGACAGTGCTTGCTTAGCACACTTGGGGTCCTGGGTTTAATCCCCAGCACTGTAACACCGTCTCCCCCATCAGAGCTAAGGACAATGAATTCTGAGGTAGGCGTGGTGGCTCATGCCTGTACTCTCAGCATTGTGGGGAAGCTGAGACAGGAGGATTTGAAGCACAGTCTGGGCAATTTAATGCCTTAGCAAGATGCTGTCTCAAAATAATAATGCTAATGATGATGATGATGATAATAATAAAAATAATGACTGTAAACATAGCTTAGTGCAAAAGGCCCGGGTTCAATCCCCAGTACTGCAAATCAAAACAAACCTCAAACCAAAAACAAATACCAACCACTCAATTCTAATTCTTGTGTTTACCATCTGGGAGACTCTCCTGTCCCCACCCCCAGTCTCCCTGGGGACTCACCCAGACACATCGTATCTTGTACCTTTTTTCTTTGAAACTTCTCTCACTTAAAAGGTTGTTATTTGAGTTTCAAAGCAAATGTATAAAACACCATTATAAATCATGAACACATAATTCAAATGTAATCTCAGTAGCCTCTAATAGTAACAGAGTAAAGGGGTGAGGAATGATGGATATATAAAGGAGCACTGGTGGGGTTTTTTGGTGTTTTTGTGGAGCCAGAAATTGAACTCAGGACCCTATATTTGCCAGGGGAGCAGTGTTTTGTATATTATTGAAACTAAATTGGAGTTATTAAAAGTGAGTTCTTGTGCTCGCTTCGGCAGCACATATACTAAAAGTGAGTTCTTACACATGTATGGCGATAATTATAATTCTAAGGTATAAGAAAAAACTAAAAAATATACAAAAGCGTAAAGAAGAAGTGAATTAAAATAGTGCTCTATCCTAAAATTAAATAAATTAAAAAGGGATACAGTGGAAAGATTGGGAAAAAAACACATAAGGATACAGAAAAACAACTAAATAGTAGTAAATCATTTTTTGTCAATAGTCTTGTTAAATATAAATGAATTAAAATCTCATAGGAAAAGATTGGCAGATTGCATTAAAAGTGAATTATTATGAGTGAATTATTTGAGATACTTTAGCTATAAGGTATAAAGGGACTTAAAGTGAAATGTTGGGAAAATATATTTCATACAAACAGTAATCAAAAAGAGAGTTGGCGGGTGTAGTGGTACACATCGGTGATGCCAGCACCCGTGAGTCTGAGGCAGGGGAATCGCCATGAGTTTGAGGCCAGCCTGGGTTACACAGTGAAGTTAAGGCCAGCTTGAACCTCATACTGAGATGCTCTCTCAGTTTCTCACTGAGGATTTTTGCCACTATGTTCATTAGGCAAGTTGGTTATTTTTTGGTTGGATCCTTTTCTGGTTTTGTTAACAGGGAAGCACTTACTTCCAGGTGTGAAGTTGGGAGTATTGCTTCTCTTTCAATTTCATTAAAGATTTTTGAGTAGTGGCACTAGGTCTTCCCTAAATTTTTTATAGCATTCGGCTGTAAAGCCATCAGGGCCTGGGCTTTTTCTTTGTTGATAAATTTTAATTGCATCTTCAATTTCATTGACTGATATTGATTTATTTTGAATTTTTATATCTTTTTGGTTCAGATTTCATAATTCATATGTATAAGAATCTGTCCATTTCTTCTGTGTTTTCCATCTTATTTGATACAGGTTCTCACTGTAAGTATTGATCGCCTTCCGGATTTCTGCAGGATCTGTTGTGATTTTACTCTTCATTCCCAATTGCATAGATTTGAGTCTTTCCTTTTTTGGATAAGGTTGGCTAAGGTTTTGTCAATTTGATTTAATCGTTCAGAGAACCAACTCTTCAAGTCATTAATTCTTTGTATTGTTTTCTGTTGAGAGCCATTTTATATAATTTTGGAGAAAAATAATTTCATCATTAAATTATGATTAGGGCTGTTTGAGGCCTGATGTCTCCTAACAGCCTGCAACCCAGCTGTGGTATGTAGAAACATAACTCCGTATACCTCTGGTCACAAGTCGAGACTTCAGGAGTCTCGTGAGGCTGTGATGCTCCAGGGTAAGATCACATCAGCTGAAGACCTTCTGCTTCCTTGAGAATTGAGTAATAATAAAGAAAGAGAAAGGTTTCATCTGGGGAAAGGACAAATTCCATATTTGCCTGGTATGTCATCCCATCCTCATTGTAAGAATGCTTTGCCTTCCTCATCAAAGATTCTCATCAACCTAAAGATCCTCATCAAGGTAGAATTAGCCATCCTCTGGGTCACCCAATATTCCTCCCAATTATTGTGTGCACCCAATAAATAGTGGCTAGCCTGCATGTCTCTGTATTTAACCCCTCCAGCAGTGACCTCCGAGTCCCCTGTGTATTTTGAAATCATGTCTTTTGTCTGTCTTTAGCTCTTGCCGCACCCTTCCCTAGGCAGATCAGAGGACTGATCAGCCCCCGATAACTGGCACCCACCGTAGGGCACAAAGGCCTACGAGGGAAGATTCCACTCCGGTGGGAGAGAGGATGTATGATGTGTGAGGCAGCAAGAAGACTTCAAGGGATGAGTTCAGAGATGTCCAAAAAGCAAGGTAATGGTAAAGTACTTGGTGTTGTGGAAATTCTCTGTAGCTTTGAAAATAGGGGAAGACTCGATCTACAGAGCCACAGAATTACATCTAACTCTTACATAAGCTGCTTAAACAAACCAGAGCTCAAGTTAGTACGGATACCTTAACTAAAATGGTGAGATTGTTAAATTCAATACTTGGTTTCTGCAAGCGGCAACCTTAGATTTAGAAGATTGAGGTAGGATTGATGACAGTTTAAAAAGAGCTCATGGCAGGGGGTGAAATAATATCGCCAGAAACTGTTCTCCTCTTGAAGGTTAGAAACATTTTAAGACCCTTAAACATGACACCATCTAAAGCTCAAACGCTAGAATGGATCAGGGAGGATGATGATAGAGAAGAAAAATCAAATGGAAAAGGTAGCAAAAAATTACAACATGAAGGATTGATATATAGGAGGTAAAATTTCCAAGCACTTCTCTGGTAATTGGGGAAGAACTATTGGTAGATATGGCTGATGGGAAAGTTCCAGGGCTAATGCCTTCAGATATCTAATTATCAGGCAGAAATTCAAAGCACCAGGCAGGGAGAAATTCCTGGACCTTGCTGGTTTCTAGTGATCTGTCTATACCTGTCCCAACTGGTCAAAATCAACTGATAGCCAAACATCAAGCTTTTGACTTGTGAAAGGAATTAAAACAGAGTGTGATGAATAATGGAGCCCAAGGGCCATTTACATTGGGAACCATAGATTCTATTGTGGAAACTCATCACTTAACACCTAACGATGTGAGACATCTTATCTGCTCCTGTCTGTCTCCTAGTTAATACTTACATTTTAACGTTTAATTATAAGGGCAAGCTATAGCCAATGCTAACAGAAACAGACAGGGTGATAGGGCCAATTTAACTGCAGAAATATTGCCGGGAATGGGACAATTTGTAGATGTAGATCAACAGTTGCAGTATACTGTTGAGACTTTTCAACAAATAGGACATATAATGAAAAGATCTTGGCTCACTGTTCCTGAAGATGGGACTCTTGTCCAGGTTTTTCTTAATATTTTATAAAGACTGAGAGAAATTTACACATAGTTCATGACCCAACTCTGAGAAGCTGTGCATAGACAAATCCTCACGGTCAAGCAGGCAATGTACTTGTTCTCCAAGTTGCTTATGACAATGCTAACCAAGACTGTAAACAGACTCTGGTCACTGTGTGAGCTTCCAAAGATTTAAACAATTACATGAAGGCCAGTCAGGATATCAGTTCAGAAAGTCACAGGGGTTCTGTGTTAGCTCAAGCTATGCTGGCTCTTACAAAACCATGTAAAATAATAATACTTAAAATGTTACATGTTTTAATTATGGCAAGATGGGACATCTCTCTGTGTGACGCTGGGATTAAGAGCATGTGATTATGAAACCACTACATGTGATTGGTTTGGCACTATCTTAATCCCTGGTCATATGGATGGGATACAGTGGGCAGAAAGATGCTGTTAAGGCCCCTTGTTACTTTTGCTACCATGTGGGCAACATAAACTATTTCTCTTCTGTGATGCCCCTCTGCCATAGCCTAGAGCCAGCTGATTATGCAGGGAACCCTCTATAAACTGTGAGCCGAGTTACCCTTTTCCCCTTTAACTTTGGGTGTTGGTTATTTTGTCTCAACATTGAAAGAAAAGTAACATAAAGAGGTTATGCTTGTGTTTTAATAGGTAACGGAGAAATACTGTGGCTACTATCTAGCAAGTTTGGATTGCCTTTTTTCCAGGGTAAAGTATGGGCAGGTAGAGATTTGACCTCAGTACAGGAAAGAAAGATCCCATATTTAAAGTTATACAAAAAGGGCCGGAGGGTTAGCTCAGTGGTTCCAGCGCCTGCCTTGTAAGCGCAAGGTCCTGAGTTTGATCCCCAGTAACCACATAGCATGCTGGGCATGGAGACACACCCACCAACAATCAACGCCGCATACCACAATGCTGGACGTGGTGGCTCACATCTGTAATCCCAGCACTCGGGAGGCAGAGACAGGAGGATTGCTGAGTTCGCAGCGGCTTGCCTGGGCACCATAGTGAGCTCAGGGCCAGCCTGAACTACAAAGCCAGACCCTGTCACACACAAAAAAAGTTATACAAAAATGTTCAAATTGGTATTTTTATCTATAATCCTTATGTTTTTCTTTATGACACAGTCACTTGGAGGGAAACTCCTTTGGTTATAATAACTGTATATTCAATCAGTGTATAAAAACCAGAAAAATTTCTGGTGAGACACTATTGGTTATGGGCAGAATGCTTGGAGTTTGGATACCAGTTAATCTAACTGAGACATGGACCTACTTCCTTACATGTTATTTGTTACATACCTTGATCAATTGATCCATAGGACTAAAAGGATGCTAAGCCTTATCATTTCAGGAATAGTCTGACTAGTGCTGTTGATATCTCATGTTGTGACACCCTCATTGGCTCTTGCTCACTCTGTTCAAACGGCTCATTTCACAGATGATTTCATAGATAACTGGACCAAAACTACTGATCAGGCCTGGAAAATACAACATTGTATAGACATCAAACTACAATCCCAAATAAGTGTCCTTCAAGCTACTGTTCTCTGAATGTGAGATCAGATTGAAAGTTTACTGCTATAACAACACCTCAAATGTCATTATAATATTACTCAAATTTATATTATTCTTTACCTTGTAATTGATCTAGCCACTCATGGGACCAGTTACAAAGTATGTACAAGTAGCAGCACACAAAACATAACTATAGATCTTGATGCCTTCCAAAAAGAAGTTTTATCTATGTCCTGCTAATTTTGATGACCAGATTCAAAACTGAGATAAATTTTCTGATATACTTGATCAGTTTAATCCCATTAATTACCTCAAGGCTCATTTCTGGTTTTATTTTGCTGTGATAGTAGTAACTGGATTATGTCTCTTTGCTCTTTTCTTAGTCTGGTGCAAAGAAGCTCAAATCAAATGATATATGAAGATGCTGGAACCACAAGTCACAATGATTCAACTTCTACAAGCAAAAAAAGGGGGGGATCTGTCAAAAGCCATTCTATAAAATTTTGGGGAAAATAATTTCATAATTAAATTTTATGATTAGGGCTATCTGAGGCCTAATGTTTCCTAACAGCCTGCAACCCAGCTGTGGTATGTAGAAACATAACTCTGTATACCTCTGGTCACAAGTTGAGGCCTCAGTAGTCTCGTGAGGCTGTGATGCTTGAGGGTAAGATCACATCAGTTGAAGACCTTCTGCTTCCTTGAGAATTGAGTAATAATAAAGAAAGAGAAAGGTTTCACCTGGGGGAAGGACAAATTCCATATTTGCCCGGTATGTCATCCCATCCTCACTGCAAGAATGCTTTGCCTAACTCACCTTCCTCATCAACATCAGACCCTCATAAACCTAAAATTCTTCTCATCAACCTAAAAATCCTTATTATAGCCACCCTCTGAGTCACACCATCCTTTCTCTGAGGATTGTGTGCACCCAATAAATAGTGGGAATAGCTGGGAATGACCTTGTGTTTCCTACTCTAGCATTGACCTCCCAGTCCCCTATATACTTCAAAATTGTGTCTGTGTTTCTTTCTTTAGCCCTTGTGACACCCTTTTCTAGGCAGATAGGAAGACTGACCAGCCTCTAGTAGTTTTCTTAGTCTTCGTTGCATTAATTTCTGATCCGATTTTTATAATTCTTTTCCTTGTATGAGCTTTGGGATTAACTTGCTCTTCTTTTTCTAGAAGCTTGAGGTTCAGCAGTAGGTTGTTTATTTGAGTGTGCTCTGTTATTCTGATGTGGGAATTCTCTGCTATAAGTTTCCCTCATAGGAGGGCTTTCATTGTGTCCCATACATTAGTATGTTGTGTTGGCATTATTATTTAGTACAAACTGTCTAATTCTTCTTTAATTTCATCTGTGACCCATTGGTTGTTCAGAAAGGTGTTGTTTAATTTCTGTGTATTAATTTCTTGTATTTTTTTGCCATTGACTTCCAATTTTTTGCATTATGATACGATAATATGCATTACATAATTTCAGTTCCTTTACATTTACTTAAGCATGTTTTGTGAGCTAGTATTTGGTCTATTTTGGATAACATGCCATGTGCAGTGGAGAAGAATGTGTATTCTGATGTTGCATGGTGGAACACTGTAGACATCTACTAAATTCGTTTGTTCAAAAGTTGGGTTCAGGGCTGAAGGGTTAGCTCAGTGTTTCCGGCACCTGCCTTGTAAGCGCAGGGTCCTGAGTTCAATCCCCGGTAACCACATACAATGCTGGGCGTGGAGACTCACACCCACCAGCAATCAATACCACATACCACAGGGATGGGCATGGTGGCTCACACCTGTAATCCCAGCACTCGGGAGGCAAAGGCAGGAGGATTGCTGAGTTCGAGGCTTGCCTGGGCTACGTAGTAAGCTCAGAGCCAGCCTGACCTACAAAGCGAGACCCTGTCTCAAGAAAAAAAAAAAAAAGTTGGGTTCAGTTCTGATATTTGTCAATTTTTTTGTCTGGTTGTTCCGTTTGTTACAGTGGGGTATTGAAGTCCCCCATTATAATTATATTAGTGCTTATGTGATTTTTTTTTTTTGAGACAGGGTCTTGCTTTGTAGTTCAGGCTGGCCATGAGCTCACTATGTAGCCCAGGCAAGCCTCAAACTCAGCAATCCTCCTGTCTATGCCTCCCGAGTGCTGGGATTACAGGCATGAGCCACCACACGCAGCAGTGCTTATGTGATTTATTTTCATGTCCATTAATATTTGCTTTATATTGTTAGGTGTACTGGCATTTTGGTGCATGTATATTTATGATTGTTCTCTCTTCCTCTTGAATTGTTCCCTTTATGAGGACTCAATGATCTTCTTTGTCTCTTATTCTTGGCTTGAAATTCACTTAATCTGTAAATAGAATAGCTACCCATGCTTTTTTTTTTCTAATTTCTTGTCTCATAGAGTATTGCTTTCCATCCTCTGACTTTCAATCTATGAATTTCCTTTTGAATTATATGTTTCTTGTGTGTAGCATGTTG